>ML677394.1:405915-435061 GCA_007922305.1 Dermatemys mawii | reverse complement strand
GGTGCGGCAGGGGGCTCAGGGCAGGGGGTTGAGGTGCAGGAGGGATTGGGGTGCGGCAGGGGGCTCAGGGCAGGGTGTCGGGGTGCAGGGTGCAGGAGGGGCTTGGGGTGCAGACTCCAGTCCGGCATCGCTTACCTGGAGCGGCTCTGGAGTGGCAGCAGCACGCAGTGGGGCAAAGGCAGGCTCCCTGCCTGCCCTGGCCTTGCATCGCTCCTGGAAGCGGCTGGCACCACGTTCTTGCTGCCCCTGGGAGAGGGAGAGGGGGAGGGGCAGAGGGCTCCATGCGCTGCCCTCGCCTGCAGGTACCTCCCCTGAAGCTCCCATTGAAGGCGGTTCCCCGTTCGCGGCCAGTGGGAATTACGGGGGGCAGTGCCTGCAGGCAAGGGCAGCGCACAGAGCTCTCTGCCCCCCAGGTCCGCAGGGACGTGGTGCCGGCTGCTTTCAGGAGAGGCACAGAGCCCGCGGTGCCACGGGGGAGGCAACCCCAGGGGCTGTAGTTTGTCCATCCCTGGTCTGGTGTCTTGTCTTTGACAGACGGTAGTCAAAGGCAGGCCATTTGGCCTACAGCCGGGAGGGGGTGTGGCGGCAGGGGATAGGAGGACACTGTTGCTGCTTCCTCAATGTAGGTAGGGGCTATTCTTTAGTGTGATTTTGTGTGCTTGTTCTCGGTCAGTCTCTGAATGGCAGATATGGAGGCAAGAGGTAATGTTTTGAGGAGGTGGGAGAAGACTGAGGAGACAAGAGAACGCTGTCGTTTGTGGGTGTATCAAATGGAAAGTTGCTTTCTGGAATGCACACTGATGATAATCTCTGCAGGTAAACCCAGGGGAAGGAATTCAGCAATCCATCACCTGTGGGCATCTAGAAAATGAACATTTCTTTTTCAAAGTGCCCAGGATCAGGTTGTCAGAAGTGGTTACTGGTTTTGCTATTTTAAATATTGCATTCGTAAGACCTACGTTTGTGTATGAATCAGGTCAGTCATTCATCTTGGACCTGTGTACAGAACTTGCGTGTGTAGATTCTGGAGTCTGATCCAAACCCCATGACTCATGAAAGTCAATAGAATTTTCCCATTGATCTCAATAGGCTTTGGATCAGACTCTGTTCTTATAACCACTTAAGCTCAAGCATAATGTCTGATACTGGATCGAGGACATCTGAAAATATGGCTGTACTGTATTGCTGAGTGACTGGATTTTCATATCAGTTCCCAACCTCCTGTTTACTTCACAAGGAACAAACTCCGGGCGACCTGCAGTGTGACTTGCTGCAGGAGTATGGATGATGCACTGATCTGTTTTTTATACCCTCCTTTCCTAGATGATTGATATCTTCTTCTTCCTGTTCCTCTTTGGTGTGTGGATGGTGGCCTTTGGCGTTGCCAGGCAGGGCATCCTGAGGAAGAATGAGCACCGCTGGGAATGGATCTTCCGATCGGTTATCTACGAGCCTTACCTGGCCATGTTTGGCCAGTACCCTGATGACATTGATGGTAGTCATCGTCTGTGTGTACCTCCCTCAGGCAGGGGAGGAGCTGAACTTGTCTGGCTCAGCTAGAGAGCCCACAGTGTCTCGTAGGGCCAGATTCTGCATTGGATCTGTGTCTATACTGAGCCCTGCTGACTTAAGTGGGGCTGTGCAGGGACACAGGTCTGCCCATGGACATCTGCTTGCAGGATTTGACCCTTAATGACTGTCCAAGCTAGTGTTAAAGCAGGATAGAATGTTAGTGCCTCGGGCTAAAGCGTTAGATGACAGTAGGAGCGTGATTGGAGACCTTAGAGGGATGTGGTTCATCAGCCCTCTGAAAATTGGACCCTATTACAGGAGCCCTGACTTCCCTCCCATCTGGCACCTGGCACTTCGCCACACCCGGCCCAGCTCCAGCATACCTGTCCAATTCCCACTGCCCTTCTCTCCAGGCACCTGGTACAGCCCCTTCAGACTCACTCCAATCAAACCCCTGAACAGACTCCTGCTCCAACCTTCCTGACCCCTTCCTTCCAAACAGCAGAAAGGTGGGTTTTTCCATGAGACTTCATCCTATGCAATCCATTCCAGTGTCGGAGTGTGGAGTGGCAGTGGTTACAGTCTTTCTCTGACTTGTCTGACTTTAAATGGCTAATGCCAGATCTTTTGGGCCCACTCATTCTCTCCTACATGTGTGTATGGTGTGTTCGGTGCTCATGGAATATCATTGCCATGTTCATTTCTCTAGTTCACAAGCTGCCCTTTGCAACTGCCATCTCCGTGTAAACTGGAAGGCCACGGTTTGCCCTTCCCCACCATTGCAGTGACACCCAAGTGCAACTGCACTGATGTCTGCCCAGCAAGGACTGCAGCCCAGCGCACTGCTGTAAATGCCTAGTGCAGACTGGCAGAGCTACTGCTGATAGCACTAACGCTGGTTTCAAGCAGGGATAGTCTCCTCCTAGGCAAATTGCATTTCATCCATTTCTACTAAATGGTAGCATCAGTGGGTGGTCTTGGGGTAAATCCCTGATGTTACAGGCACATCAGAGAGTGAAAGGCTTCCTTTCCGCAGCCCCCGCAGTCTCACTCTCTCCTCCCCTTGTTCTAGGTACCACATACAAGTTTGATCGCTGCACCTTCTCCGGGAATGAGTCTAAACCTTTGTGTGTAGAACTGGATGCTGACAACCGTCCCCGCTTCCCGGAGTGGATCACCATCCCCCTGGTGTGCATCTACATGCTCTCCACCAACATCCTCCTGGTTAACCTGCTGGTCGCCATGTTCGGGTATGTATTAGATGAGCAGTTCTCTGATGGTGGCCCTTGCAGTCAGAGGGGAAATGGGTCCAGGAGGGAAACTCCCTCTTAGAAAGTCTATGAAGCTGTGGAAAAGCTGGAGAAAGCCCTGTGTTAGACTCCAGAGAACATGAGAGGCTGGGGTGTGGGTAGTGTGCTGTTTAGTGGAACAGCGCCAAGGTTTCCAAGCCTAAAAGAAGGCCCCTTCTAGAAATCAACTATCTGCTTCGTTACCGGAAAGAACCTCCCAACCTTGCCAAAATAAAAATGGCAGCTCTGTTGAAATCCCAGCTCCTTCAGGTGACTTGCCATCAGTAAACCTAAAACGCTAGATGTGCTGCAAACACACACATGAATGAGAAGCACGTGCAATGGTGTCACATGACATGCACAAGAGCCTTACAGTGTATGTGAGCCAGTAGGACGTGGAGCTGTTAAGAATCCTGCTGTTTCAAGGGAACGAAGAGCAACGTTCTTGATGACTTAAGTCGCTTGCTGGCTCATGAGTGAAGTCAGCAGAGGGACAGCACGATGTCCAGGCAGCATCTGCAGGAGCTACAGATTCAGGTTTACTGGATACACTGGCCATCTATTTGTACTTAGAACCTGTATTTTTGTAGCACGTCTCCACCCGGAGGAGCTGATCTCTACAAACTGACCTGCACATGTCTGGTGCTCCTCCTTTGGAAGACAGCTTGGTTCTTTTCCTGATCGTAGGGAACTGAGGGCAGAATGGCGAGCTTGCACTGTAATATCCAGGGGTGCTGAAAGTTAAGACACTGCAGCCAGCAGCCAGCCCTGCTGGACAATGGACAGCCAGCCTATGCAGAGATGAGGAAGAGGGTGTGACGGTGGATCCGTGGGCAAGTGACTATGGCATGGTTTGCCAAGACTCTCTTTATTTTAAAGTTAAAGTACCATTTGATTTTGACTTGTTAGTAATCTTTGCATCAGATGCAAGAAATAATCTACAGGCTTTGAAGTGTCAAGTGGCAGAACTTGTGGTCACAAGATGTGAACTTTCTATCGATATGAATCACATCGGACTTTGTTGTGCTCTCCAATAGGGATGTGCAAATCTTCTTAAAGTCACTGGCACATTGACTTTGTGCATTGTGTCGCTAAGCTGTCCTGGGAGGAGCCCTGGGAAAGGCAGTTGGGAAAGGCGGCTGCAGCTTGGAAAGGTGGATGCAGCTTACTCACCCCTTCATGCCAGCCCATTTCCACTGACCAGGGAATACAGAGGGGTGGAGCCAATGCTGTGGCCCCTCCCTTTCCTCTCCACCCCTTCCTTGTCCGTGTGTTTGCAGCTGAGGAGGGAAAAGCAGGGGCTGCACCCTGGATCTGAGTAGGTCTTCACTGGTTGAGTTGGGGCTGGGGCGGCTTACTGTCCTGCCCGGTTGAGAAAGTTTAGCCTTTAGGGTGGAGGGTTTAGCCCTACTAAAGAGAATGAAAGCTTTTGAAAGGGATGCTGTCCCTGTATTTTAGGAGCGGGGACTATAGAGTTCAGTCTGCCGCTCCTAGATTTATCTGAGCACTCGAGCCCATGATGCTTTTCAATTAAAATCTCCAAACAGGCTGCTGTAAATCAAATAACTCTCTGTTATATAAATAATCATCATATTCCAGTAGCATCTGGAGCCCGAAAACAGAACCAGGGCCCCATTCTACTGGGGGTTGTGCGCACTATAAACTGACAGTCCCTACCCCAAGTTGAATTAGCACATCAGCATGTGAGGAGGGGCGTTTTTATGGTCCCCGTTTATGGATGGGGAAACTGACACATAGACCAAGTGACTGTCCTAAAAGTCCCCCAGGGAGTCAGTGGGAGACGAACCAAGGCTGAATTCCAGAGCAGTGCCTTAAGTACAGACTGTCCCTACCCTTCAGCTACCCCTGGTTGTTTATTACAAGCCTGAGATCCAGTCCTGCAGTGCCTTCCTTTACAGCATGTCCACAAAGCTCAGGGAGAGTTTGGGAGTGGGAGGGCTGCTGCCGGATCAGGTCTGAATTAACCAAGGGATCTGCTGAGAGGTCTTGATTCTGTCTGTTTCTGGACTGTTAAATTATCCTCAGTGTGGATGATTATCTGGTATTTGTGGAACATTCTACCCCTGTATAAATACTGTCCTGTTATCCCTTTAAATGCTGACATGCCCAGACTGCTCCAGTAATGGGTGGCGGGCAGTATGTCTGCACTCTCCATGCGTTGAATTTAACACAGGCTTGTGGTCCAAAATAACACTCAGCGAGGACTAAAACATACAATATTCAGATCTGTAGAAGAGGTGTCACACTTCCTCCAAATGTCCACTCATTCAAATAAATGATTTGGTCCAGGGCTAGGATTCTCCTGAGACCCAATAGGGCTACTCAGGAGGCTGGGAAGTTAAATATCCTCGCCAGTCCTTGTGACTGTGGGCCATGTGGGAGGTAGCAGCAGTTAGAGTAGAATCCAGAATCTCTTTCCCAGGCAGCGGATTACAAGAAGTGGAGAATGGTGGAGGAGGGATAGAATTGGCCACATGCAGGAGTTATGTTCTGTTCACGTGTGTGTCTGTAGTTTCCATTCCTTTGTATTTATTTGTATTGTTCCAAAATTACAAACTAGAAAACCATCATCTGTTACCGCACCGTACACTGCAACTACATGGACAAGGGCAATAAAATACATGAGAAGGCATACACCTCTAAAGATAGTAGAAGCCAAACAGTTACCAAATGGTTAACAAAGCGCATCCAAACTCAAGGTCTGGAGAAGGGTATGAGGAGGTTCTTACTGCTTCTCTAGCTCAGACACACACATGCAGCATAAGTCAATATCTAGCAGGAAGGCCCTTTCATTTCCAAACGAGCATGCACATTTGTTGCTGTTCAATATCATTGCTCATAAATCTTTTTCATTTGAAATTGGAAGCCTCTACTGCAGGGGTAGGAAACCTATGGCATGCGTGCCAAAGGCAGCACGCGAGCTGCTTTTCAGTGGCACTCACACTGCTTGATCCTGGCCACCAGTCTGGGGGACTCCGCATTTTAATTTGATTTTAAATGAAGCTTCTTAAACATTTTAAAAACCTTATTTACTTTACATACAATAATAGTTTAGTTATATATTACATACCTATAGAAAGAGACCTTCTAAAAACATTAAAATGTATTACTGGCATGCAAAACCTTAGATTAGAGTGAATAAATGAAGACTTAGCACACCACTTCTGAAAGGTTGCCGACCCCTGCCGACTGTTTGCTAAGCATACGTCAGAAGGCCCATAGACCTCCCCTGAGAGATGTATGTGCCAGTGACTTTAAGAAGATTTGCACATCCATATTGGAGAGCACAACAAAGTCCGATGTGATTCATATCGATAGAAAGTTCACATCTTGTGACCACAAGTTCTGCCACTTGACACTTCAAAGCCTGCAGACTATTTCTTGCAGCTGATGCAAAGATTAGTAACAAGTCAAAATCAAATGGTACTTTAACTTTAAAATAAAGAGAGTCTTGGCAAACCATGCCATAGTCACTTGCCCACGGATCCACCATCACACCCTCTTCCTCATCTCTGCATAGGCTGGCTGTCCATTGTCCAGCAGGGCTGGCTGCTGGCTGCAATGTCTTAACTTTCAGCACCCCTGGATATTACGGTGGTATAGGAATGGGCAACTTTTAGAGGAGTTAAAGTGTGTAAGCAGTGTCAGGAATGAGATATATTCTGACATCTGGTGGCGAACTATGGGAATTGCAGTGAGCCTTGCAAAATAAGTCTGGGGCTGGTCAATTTGCATAGACACACCCACTGCGCCTAGCCTGAGCCCACAGCAGCCCACATGGCCACTTCGGCTGATGAGGGAGCCCCAGTTTCTATGTTATTGGGGCAGGAATGATAAAGTGATGTTACTGTGATTATGTGAATGAAGGACTATGGACATGTGCTTGGCCCGTGTTATGATGGAGAGACTCGCCATCATCTAGGTAGCACTCACTGGGCAAGGGCCATGCGTTTCAGAACACTGTGAGATTGAGAGAGGTGATGGACAAGCACCTATACCTTTTGGTGAGGGCTGTGTCTGAGGGCCTCCTGGGCCTATTGCACCCTGCCTCTCTCCACTGTGGAATGTCAGAGTTGAATTGTGCTTCCATTAGGAGCCTGGTTCCAGGCTGCTGAGCTGAAAATTGCTTTGGGCTCACTGGTGCACCTGTACTAAGGCTCCCCTACTGTGAGCTGAAATCACCTAAGAGCTAAAGAAATCACTGAGCACTGTCTTAAGTAGGGGGGCTGGAAAAAAGTGCAGTGTGGCTGGTGCAGCAAAGCAGTCTGCGTGTCGGCTAGCGGGACGGCTAGCGGAGTTGCTGGTGCTGCGGAGTGGCTGGTGCGGCAGAGCTGTCCGTATGTCAACTAGCAGAGCCGTTGGTGCTGCGGGCAGAGTGACCAGTGCAGCAGAGCTGTCTGTCGACTAGCGGAGGCGTTGGTGCTGCAGGCAGAGTGACTGGTGCGGCGGAGCTGTCTGTGTGTCAACTAGTGGAGGCGTTGGTGCTGCGGGCAGAGTGACCGGCGTGGCACAGCTGTCTGTGTGTCGGTTAGCAGAGCAGCTAGCGGATCAACGGGCAGAGCAGTTCGTAGGACAGCCAGCGGAGCGGAGCAGAGCCGATTGCGGGGAGAGCTGCAGCGGAACCTCACAGAGAGGCGGCGCAGTCGGCTTCGGACCACATAAGGTGCCCCTTGCCCTACCCTCCATTTCCACCCAGGCTGGGAGGTAAGACTCTGCCAATTGACTTTTGAACTCTGCACGGACCAAGGACAGAGACTCTTGGGCTGTTGGACTTTTGGGACTATTGAGTGACTTTTTGGGGTTGTGGAACTCAAGAGCCAAAGGGAAGGCCACGGCCTATTTGCTGGGAGGGGGGCTTCTGGTTCATGATTTGGTTTATTAACCTTGTTTGTGGTGTTTCCCCCAATATAATGCCACATTGTTTCTCCCTGTTATTAAAAGGCTTTGGTACACTCAGACTCTGTGCTTGCGAGAGGGGAAGTATTGTCTCTTACAGACGCCCAGAGGAGTGGTATATGGTTGTCCCAGGTCACTGGGTGGGGGCTCGAGCCGGTTTTTGTATTGTGCTATTGGAATGGAACCCCTGGATACTGAACCCGGCCCTTGTTGCTGCCAACTCTGATGGGCAGAAGGGTTACAAGTGCAATCAAGTTATATGCACAACGTGTGCACTCAAAGCTTCTCTTCTCCTTGCCACTTGTGGCATTTATCACACAACCCTGCTGTTCACCTGGAAGACTAGTCCTTGCGGCTTATACATTTCACATTCAGGGCCAAACAGTGTGCAGTCAGCTCCTTCAGGCTTATCCCTTCCATGCACTCTGGGACCTGCCATGCCTTAATGTTGTTTGTTCAAGCCCAGTTCTTTTGATCATCAATTTTTGCTCTTTGCCAGGTAATCTTTCCACATTGATAGCATCCTCCCATCCGATGATTTAACTTTTTCCAAGCAGAAACTCCCTTTCCTGTCACTGTCACATTTCCTGACACTCTTATTACATATTTTGTTTCACGTTGCAAATGAAGTTAGTTCACCGCTTGGTTTTATAGCTCCTTGTATTTTTCTGACCGGGTGCAGTGGCAATGGCAGTCTGTAAAATTGATACGGGATTCTAGAAAATATGCAGGCTGGTCAGTGTCTTTCTGCAGCCTCTGAACGCTCAGATTCCTTTTCATCTCCTTCTGATGGAGATAAAGGGCCTCACTGAGTCTCTGGCAAGAATTGGGTTAAAACCACTTCCTAAACAGCCAACAGGCCCTGCATTCTGCTTAAAATGCAGTTGTGACTGCATGAGAATGACTTAAAACATGGCAGTTACCGACTTTTCCACAGGCCTCCCTACATCTGGCAGAACTGCCTCCAAAACTTGCCACATGATTTCAGATTGTGCCCATCGGGGAGAGGTTTCTCTTACTCCCATTTTGGAGGTGAATGTTGACACAGGAGTGATTGGAATAAATCCAGTTCCAGTGCTCAAGACAAGGGGTTACCTGGCTGCAGAGGACATGAATGTAGACACGCACAGGCCAGCTGCTTACAGAGTCTGACGTGATAAATGGAAGTTACCTGTGGAACGGGTACCGAGTGTCTGTTCCAGAGGCAGAACCAGAAATCATGGATGATTAATTGACCTTACTGCATTAACAACTTTAAATTACTCGTCATCCCTAGGAAAAGTTGGGCTGCTATATCGGTGAGGTGCTTTTGAAAATTAGACCCTAGAACTTTAATCTTCCAAGATTATTGCTGCTGGCCACTGGAATTTGGACTCTGTTACCACTTTCAAAAGCTACTCTGGGCATTTGAGTGCTATAGGTATGTAAGCTACTAAGGCACATAGGCGCTGTTGAAAAAGTTTGCCATTAGTCCCTTCCCAAAATTAAAACGTTTGACCTCAGAGGAGTTAAACTTCCAAAATTAGGGAGCGCCTCCACAATTGGGAGGGGTTCTGAATCCCAGCTCGGATTTGGATCCAACCATTGTAGCTCTTCTCCATCTCCCTGGGCTGGACTCAAGCCCCTGCAGCTTAGGAGAGGCTTGAAATCTGGATCAATATTTTATTAACCATGATCTGAAGCTTTCCATCAGTTGATCTTGCATTTAGTGCAATACACCAGATCAGATGGACAAGTTCCTATTCAAGGTGCTCTTTTTAGGACTCAGTAATAACCAGCATTGCTGCTTTGGTGCATGATTTGTAGCGAGCATTCAGTGCACTAGTGCCTTAAGGTTCTTGCTATTTATCACTCTGACTTGTAGCACAAGCACTATGCTGTATCATCTGTGGACAAATGGAAGAATTCAAGAGACTTCCTCTAGGGAGATATTAAAGGCTTTTTATTTTAGATGGGAGTTACCCATGTGTTTAGCATTGAGGAGGCTACACTGGCGTGGCAGGTAAGAGCACATTTCAGATATCAAAATCAGTCATTCTTCACCTTATCACAAATCCTTAGGGCAGTGGGTCTTTCAGATAAAAAAAGCGTTAAAAGTATCGACTATTTTAGTAATGGATGAACTGCTTTTGGTAAAATCAGAATGGACCAGCGCTAGTAAGAAAATGAGAGTGTGTGAAATCTAATCTGACATTTGTCCTAGCTTGTTGATCCTCAATTCCTCCTGCTAAGTCTGTCTGTCTGCACGATCTGTGGGAGCTAGGGAGGACTCTGGTAAGTGGGAAGTGTGGTTCTGACTGCTGGCTTATGGTCTATGCTGGGGCCAACTGGGGCTCCTGGAGCAATCAGGGTTTAGCCCTGTGTATATAAAACATGTCCAGGAACCGACAAGCAGAGTGTAGTCACATCTATTAATGGAATGTGTGTGTGACTGACTGGTTTTATTTGCTTTCACTTTACAATCAAGTCAGAACGTCTAGACCAAAAACTTTTGCAGGTGTAGCACGGTCAGTTAGGGGTATGATTTTATTTTTTACAGCATGTTTATATCAACAAAAGCCCGAGTATAGATGCAGTTGTACCAGCTAAAAACAACTTTTGCTGGAATAGATTTCATTTGGGAAACTAGTATATGCACAATTTGCCTGTAGAAGCTGCTTATTTAAAACTTAGAAAGGTCAGCTGGTACAGCTATAACAGCAAAGCATTCCTAGTTCAAAGTAGCTGTCAGGAGCAAATCTAAATGCTAGTATTCTAAAGGGGAGACTCAACTGGGTGAGAGGAGTGGGTTGCATTGTACTTTGAGTTCAGGTGTGTTGGGCAAATAGCCTCTCTGCGATGTGATTACATCCTGAATAACCAAACAAAGCATACTTCCATCTATGTTTCCTTCTCCCAGGTTCCCCTTCTTCTCTGATCATCCGTCAATTTGTAATAACGCTGCTGGTGGACTCTGGTTCTGCAGCAATAGAGCAAGAATAATGTAGATCATATCCTGTGTGTGTTTTAAAATTGATATTAAAATATGTTAATACCATGGAGATGCCAACCACCATTTGGCATACCATATGCGAGCGACAACTCAGTCAAAATGTATCAGTATTGGTTTCCTCTTTTCAAGTAATATAAACATTTTATCTGCAAAATTAATGATTTAATTAATTTTTTTTAGAGAGCTGAAAACTGAAAGATATTTCACACTAGATTACAGAAATGTTAAAGTTTATCTTAACCTTCTGAGGATCCTATTAAGAGTTCTTCAAAGAGCCATTTTGAAATATCTCATTTGTCCTTTAACAATAGTATGGAAAAGTTTTGGGCAAATACCATTATTTTGTTTTGTTTGTACAACACCCAGTTCTGGTCCATGACTTGGGCTCCTATAATACTACTCCTAATAATAAACTCGGCAGAGTTGCAGGCTTTGAAAACAGCCAATATTTAGTTTTGCACAAAATTGTAAGAGTCGGCAAATATTATTCATGCAACCCATTGTCTAGCTATAGAGCAGCCTGTGTTGTATGGCAAAGCTAGAAGAACATCCCGTAGGGCCAGACTAGCACAAGTAAGTAGAGCTCCATACAACATTTAATCTTTCCTTAGTCTTTACTCAGGGTGCCTTTTTTCACAATTGATTTGTATTTTCACTTTCCCCTGCTCCATTTCTTTCTCCATTTTCCAGCCTCTCCAAATCAGAGTCCAACTTTTAAATCCAGGATGTTCATGTGACTGATTCTATGCAAAACCAATTCTCCACCCTTGCTAATAGGAAAACTTCTGTTATTTGGATCTAGTAAAAATCTTCACTGGACAATAAATGACTAGTGATACCCTTAGACAAACAGAGGTTTATCTTTTAATCTGCCCCTTAGTTACACGGTTGGATCAGTACAAGAAAACAACGACCAGGTGTGGAAGTTCCAGCGCTATTTCCTGGTTCAGGAGTATGGCAGTCGTTTGACTATTCCATTTCCTTTTGTCATCTTTGCCTACATCTACATGGTGATGAAGAAATGCTTTAAATGCTGCTGTAAAAAAGAATGCAAAGAGCCATCCATCTGTTGTAAGTAGGACTGTGTGTTATTTCTATCCCTTTTATGGTTCCAGGATGAGCTGTACCTTTGTCCCTGCACTCATTCTCTTTGTAGTTATCCCTTCCCAGGGCTTGTACTTCTCTCCGGGTAGAATCCCACTCCTAGACTTGGTCGCCAGGTTACAGCACCCCTGTTGGACACCAGTGTCCTCAGCAGGTCCCACTGAAATTTTTGGCCCAGGTGGCCCTGGATTTCTTTCTTTGCAGTCAGTGTGAAAATTCAGTGGCAGAACACTTTGTACAATATAAAGCATGCATTTCTTCATAGGAACACAACAAATAGAGGAAGAGGGTCAAAACAACAAAAGGCCTATGTCTTCCAACCTAAACCTTAGCCTTACCTTGCAAATGTACCTTGTCCCAGGCAGTCAGCATCATCTTACTCAGTCAGTCCCAGTCTGTCTCCATCCTGAACTGAAAGGCAGTCTCCCACCTATTTCAAAGTCACTTTTTTTGTCCTGCAACATCTGAACCTGGTCAGTCCGGTTTATGCATCTCCCCTGGTGGGACGGAAGCAGATTTGTTGTAGTGGAGTTGTCATATTGTCTATTTGAGCACCGATAATTGAACTAATTATTGTCTGATTGCTGGGATGCGTGCAGAGAATTGCAGCTGGCATTACCCTTAGTGTTCCACAGAGCCAGTCGTACTGCAGTTCTCAAACACACAATATTCATAAAAACATTACGTATATCTCCCACATTCTTCACTCTCCCAAAGGAGGCAGTACGTTGCCTGCAACCACACTACTGTGTGCTGTGATGCTGTTGACTCTCACAAGCTAAGCAACAACTGGATGCGATTGGTATTTAGATGGGAGACCTTCCAGGGGAAACTAACTGATGTAGCAAGTGGCTGTGGTCATTGAGTAGGTTGTCACTGTGTGCTGCTGAAGTTGCCATGTTTCAGAATAGATGTGAAATGGAGTCTCTAATGTCTTGTGATGAATAAATTTCCCACTGTGCTTAAAATCAAGTTAAAACTTGTCCAGGACTTAGAGGCTAACACTTTTTATCTGCCTTTTTTAAATTTTCAATTGGATATAATATAAATGTTTGTGTTTTTTTCATTTTCTGCTCTAAATTGCTCAGATTTTTGCTGAGGTAAGCAGCTCCTGTATTCCACCCCAAAGGCTAAAGCAGTGATGAGCAAAGTGATCCCTGTACATTCTTTGTCCTGAAGGTATTGCAGTATCATTAGCTGATATTTATAAAGAACTTGTAAAATAATAAAATTTGTACCTTTCAAGGTGCATATGGTGCTTAGATTTCAGAGACTTTCTCCTTTAAGGCACTGATTCTTGTCAAGGCTACTAGTGGCTGAAAATCATTATTTGATGGCTGGGCAGCCTGGTCTGTATACGAACGGAGTAAATCATCTTAATCCATTTCCTGTCAACATCAGAATTGGCAGTGATGCACTCCTGGACAATCTTGAATGAGGCTTGGGAGTGAATTGAGTATGAGCCAGCAGGTCTCACACTAAAGTCTTCAACAAGATTGAAATACAAGATCACTTTCCCTTTTCTTCCAATCAATACTTACCTTTTCATAGTTTTCTTCCCCCTCCCCCTGATTTGTTGATTTGGACACTTACATAAGGACATAAGAACAGCCATACTGGGTCAGACCAAAGGTCCATCTAGCCCAGTATTCTGTCTTCTGACAGTGAGCAACACCAGGTGTCCCAGAGGAAATGAACAGAGCAGGTGATCTGCTCTGATCCATCCCCTGTTGCCCAATGATCCATCCCCTGTTGCCCAATCCCAGCTTCCGGCAAATACAGGCTAGCTACACCATCCCTGCCCACCCTTGTTAATAGCCAGTGATGGATCTGTCCTCCATGAACTAACCTATCCCTTTTTTGAACCTTGTTATAGTCTTGGCCTTCATGTAGCGACACAATGGGAGTGGCAAAACTATTAGATCTTAGAGGCTTGGTGTTTTCATGGCTTAAAATAGAAGAGGTGTAGGCCAACACCTCACCCCAGTCAGACCCACTGCCCTTTATTTACGCTCCTTTAGCTAAGGACGCTTGGGTGGGCACTATAATACATTATTCAAGGACAGCCATTACCAGTGCTAACTTCTCCAGCAGCTCTTCTGCCCTCTGGAGATTGATTCAAAAAGAAAACTAATACTCTCCTGATCGCATGGCTACTGCTGCTAAGTGAGCTATATCAGGAACACTTATATGTAGAAATCCATGCCTGGCTTTGGGTAAGGCCTCTATCTGTTCTCCCTGCATTTATTCAGTCGGTGAGCACAGATATGAATTGCTTTAACAAGCTTCTCCAACAAATTGGCTCTTGTCTCTGGTATTCTCCTAGCTTTTTGTTAAAGATGAGAGACGAGAGACAGAGGACAGCTTCAATTAATTGAGAGGCTCGTTCCTGTACATCAGCAGCATGGCTTTTGCTCTGCGGCATCGATTGAAACTCTTATCTAGTTGGGGGAAAAGTTACTTGTGGAATGTGCAGATCTCTGCATTGTTTGCGGGCTTGGTTGCCCAAATCAGTGTTGCAAATGGTGTTTAGCTTCCACACCAGACAGCTGATGATCTAAGTGTAGAAGCTTCTGCTGAGCTGATCTATAACTGATCTTGTACTTCTAGACCCAATAGGAGGACTTAATTAGAGCCAATTTGCAGCTGTTCCAGCAGGGTTGGGCTGCTGGTAAAGAGCCCTGAGGACTGCCTAATCCCTGTGCAGTAGGCAGCTCATAATACTCTAGCTCCAGCTCCAGTGCAAGGAGTGGGGCAAGGTGGCTCAGAACTCTCTCTTGTGTGGGGTAGACTCCCATTGCTATCAGTGGGATTCATAGGGAGCAGCTTGCAAAATCAGGGCTTAAGTCACTTGGCAGCCCTGACTGAGGCAGAAGGCCTGGTTAGGTTGCAGGAGTGTCCATTCAGCATGTGCCGGGTCCTGGTTGAGCACCACTAGACTGCCATGAGGGAACCCAGCAGCTGGGTTCCCAGGTGTGTTAATCCTCTGAAGCCCAAATGGAGCCCAACTACTGGCCCAGTCTTGGGGTCCTTGGGCACCCATTTGTGGTGCAGATCCTCTGTCTAGCACCCCCTCCTTGAGGGCTGGAACTCTTTAGACTCCCCTGTAAATTAAACACCCCCTTTCTCAGAACTCCCACACCAGGTGTGAGCTCTCTGGGTCACTACTGAACTCTCTCAGAAGGCGCGTGGTAGCTCTGAAGTGTATAATCCATATAGGCTAACCATTGCTCTGCTTCTACGTTACATAAAGCACGAGGGAGTAGGGCTCATATTAGAACATAACACAAATTCTAGCCACAGTTGCCCCTCGCTCCTTGGAAATGTTTAGTGGACTGTCTGGATTCAGGTAAGAGGTCCGGGTCCCCAGCCTCATAAGGCATCTATATTCTGGATTGCTTCTCCCTCCTCTTGAGCTTGGGAAATATGGCCCCCATAGATCAGCAGATGCACTCTTCTCCATTAGGTGACCTCCTCAGGTGACCAGAGACTCCTCCCAGGTGACTTTGTAACCAAGGTGACCTTCCTCCCCTTGAGCAAATGTGATACTTTAAAAACTGGGTTGCCCTGAGCAGCAACCATCTCTGTCATTTGGTTAACTGAGCATCAAAGTTGAATGACCCTCTGTTATTAGCTCTATGCTAGCACCTCTCCGGAATTGTAGTTCAAGATGGAGATCAAAAGGCAGCAGGAAGGGGAAGGCCAGTCTTACAATCAAAATGGTGTTTGCAGTTTGACACAGGTACACACAGTGTTCATAACTCCACACAGAATGACTAAATTCTGAGGTTCCCCAAATTGTCACACAAGGTCACTCACATGATTGATGTTTGCCTGAAGCCAGAAAATGCAGACTTCATTTAAAACCTCCCCAAAGCTGAATGCTTCTAAACCTCAAATATTGTGTCTATTCTGAGGTTGAAGTGGAAATGTGGGTCAATTCCTCTTTTTAATACAAACCCAATTAGCTTGTCCCGTGCCGTGGCCATGCAATAAAATACATTAATGTTCTATTTACACTATCGCCGCTAATTTTCTGTATGCAGAGGAATGAATTCCATTAGCTCTGATGAACAGAATCACTGGCAGGCTTTTTCATATTTCAAAATGGTAGAGGCAAATTAAGTTAGTCTAATGCCTTTTTGTATTTTTCAGGTTCAAAATATGAGGACAATGAGACGCTCGCATGGGAAGCTGTCATGAAAGAAAATTACCTTGTCAAAATCAATTCCAAAGCAAACGACTCATCAGAGGAGTATGTCTATTTTTTCTCTCTGTTCCACTCGTAGACTAAACTTCACATCTGCAAACTTTTTATTTTTAATAAGAAAAAGAAAACCTTTTTTTACATTTAGAAAGTCTGCTTATACACTAATATATTAATAAAATCAGCCTAAAACAGCTTATCCATTCTACCTCAAGTAAAACATTGGAGATTTTATAAGGTATTAGCATAGTGCAGGTTGGTTGCCTAGGTTGTTAAATTCTCATTACAATTTTGCAAATTTGAAGCGAGACATTATCCAACATAATATGTGCTGACTAGATTTATTTATGTACAATTACATACCAAAAATGTCTTCTGTTAGCTTGCTGGGGTGAAGTTGGGCAAATCACCTCTCTGTGCCTCAATGTTCCCATCTGTCATGTGGGGATAATCATAGAATTATAGAAGATGAGGATTGGAAGAGACCTCAAAGCAGGACTAATCCCAGCTAAATCATCCCAGCCAGGGTATTGTCAAGCCTGGCCTTAAAAACCTCTAAGGATGGAGATCTGACCACCTCCCTAGGTAACCCATTCCAGTGCCCCTCCTAGTGAAATAGTTTTTCCTAATATCCAAACTAGACCTCCCCCACTCCAACTTCAGACCACTGCTCCTTGGTCTGTCATCGGCCATCACTGAGAACAGTCTAGATTCATCCTCTTTGGAAGCCCCTTCAGGTAGTTGAAAGCTGCTATCAAATCCCCCCCTCACTCTTCTCTTCTGCAAACTAAATAACCCCAGTTTCAGCCTCTCCTCATGTCATGTGCCTCAGTCCCTTAATCAGAGAGGCAGCCATGTTAGTCTGGAATTGCAGAAGTGACAAAGAGTCCTGTGGCACCTTAAAGACTAACTAAAGTATTAGAGCACAAGCTTTCGTGGGCCAATACCCACTTCGTCGGATGCAAGCACTGGAAGTCTTCCACTGCTTGCTTGCAACCGACGAAGTGGGTATTAGCCCACGAAAGCTTGTGCTCTAATACTTTAGTTAGTCTTTAAGGTGCTACAGGACTCTTTGTCACTTCTGCAGTCCCTTAATCGTTTTCGTTGCCCTCTGCTGGACTCTCTCCAATTTGTCCACATCCTTTCTGTAGTGGGGGGCCCAAAACTGGACACAGTACTCCAGATGTAGCCTCACAGTGCCAAATAGAGGGGAATAGTCACTTCCCTCGGTCTGCTGGCAATGCTCCTACTAATGCAGCCCAATATGCCATTAGCCTTCTTGGCAACAAGGGCACACTGCTGACTCATATCCAGCTTCTTGCTCACTTTAATCCCCAGGTCCTGTTCTGCAGAATTTCCGCTTAGTCACTTGGTCCCCAGCTTGTAGCAGTGCATGGGAGTCTTCCTTCCTAAGTGCAGGACTCCGCACTTGTCCTCGCTGAACTTCATCAGATTTATTTTGGCCTAATCCTCCAATGTCTCTAGGTCTCTCTGTATCCTATCCCTATCTTTCAGCATATCTACCGCACCCCACAAGCTTAGTGCCATCCACGAACGTGCTGAGAATGCAATCCATCCCATCATCCAGATCATTAATGAAGATGTTAAACAAAACCAACCCAATGACCAACCCCTGCGGCACTCTGCTTTATACCAGCTGCCAATGAGACCTGGAGTCATTGATCATTACTCGTTGAACCCGATGATCTAGCCAGTTTTCTATCCACCTTATAGTCCATTCATCCAATCCATACTTTTTTGACTTACTGGCAAGAATACTGTGGAAGACTGTATCAAAATCTTTGCTAAAATCAAGTTATATGACATCCACTGCTTTCCTCATATCCACAGAGCCAGTTATCTCACCATACAATGCAATCAGGTTGATCAGGCAGGACTTGCCCTTGGTGAATCCATGTTGATGGTTTCTGATCCCCTTCTTCTCCTCTAAATGCTTTGCAACTGATTCTTTGAGGACCTGCTCCATGATTTTTCCCGGGACTGAGGAAAGGCTGATCAGTTTGTAGTTCTTTGGATTATTCTTCTTCCCTTTTAAAGAGATGGGCACTATGTTTGCCTTTTTCCAATTGTATGGAATTTCCCCCAATCACTATGAGTTTTCACAAATAATGGCCAATGGCTTGGCAATAACATCCGCCAACTCCCTCAGCACCCTCGGATGCAGCACATCTGGCCCCATGGACTTGTGCATGTCCAGCTTTTCTAAATAGTACTTAATCTGTTCTTTCATCACTGAGGGCTCCTCCCCATATTGTGCAGCAGTGTGGGAGCTGACCTTGTGTGGGAAGACCGAGACAAACCATTGAGTACTTCACTTTTTCCCGTATAATATGTCACGAGGTTGCCTTCCCCATTCAGCAAAGATCCCAGTTTCCCTGACCTTCTTGTTACTAAGTTACCCGGAGAAACTCTTCTTGTTACCCTTCACATTCCTGGCTAGCTGCAACTCCAATTGTTCTTTGGCCTTCCTGATTACTCCCCTGCATGCTCGAGCAATATTTTATACTCCTCCCTAGTCAACTGTCCAAGTTTCCACTTTTTGTAAGCTTCCTTTTTTTGTGTTTAAGCTCAGCGAAGATTTCTCTAAGCCAAGCTGGTCACCTGCCATATTTGATATTCTTTCGGCACATTGGGATGGTGTGTTCCTGTGCCCTGAATAAGGCTTCTTTAAAATACAGCAGCAATCTTGGGGTCCTTTGCTCTTCATATTAGCCTCACGGGGATCCTGCCCATCACTTCTCTGAAGGAGTCAAAGTCTGCTTTTCTGAAGTCCAGCATCTGTATTCTGATGCTCTCCTTTCTTGCTTTTTTCAGGATCCTGAACTTAACCATCTCACGGCCGCTGTTGCCCAGGTTGCCACCCACTTCTACTTCTCTTTTCAATTCTTCCCCAGTCCTTCCCCAATTCACCAGTTCTGCGAGCAGCAGGTCAAGCGGAGCATTGGTTCCTCCAGCACTTGCACCAGGAAGTTGTCCCCAACACTCTCCAAAAACTTCCTGGATTGTCTGCATACTGCTGTATTGCTCTCCAAGCAGATGTCAGGGTGATTGAAGTCCCCCGTGAGAACAAGGGTCTGTGATCTGGCAACTTCTGTTAGTTGTCCGAAGAAAGCCTCATCTACCTCATCTTCCTGGTTTGGTGGTCTATAGCAGATGCCCACCATAACATCACCCTTGTTACTCTTACCTCTAAGTTTAACCCAAAGACTCATGCTTTCCTCCTTTTTCAAAATGCTTTGAGATTCATTGATTGAAAGTGCTACATAAGAGCTAGGTAGTGTTTTTACATAGATTAATGGAGAATACCAGACATGTAACCATGAGAAATAAGGTTATACATGAGTTGCGGGGATTCCAAGCTGACCAGAAATCTTTACTTAGTACTACAGTAGTAGTAGATGGGGTCTCCAATTTTTAGTTGGGACTCGAAAGGTTAATTACATCCTAAGGCTATGAGTAGTGTGACGGAGTCAGACCAGAAGGATATAGGAGAGTGCTGGAAGGCAGGTATATTAGTCTCAGGATGTGCAGGTCCCTGTTCCCTGGATAGCCAAACAAAGGCTACTCCAGGCCAATCAAGACACCTGGGGCCAATTAAGAACCTTCTAGAAAGGAGTAGAAACAGCTAGCCTAATTGGGACACCTGAAGCCAATCAGGGACTGGCTGAAACCAGATGAAAAGCTCCCAGTTAGTCAGGTGGGTGTGGGTGTCAGAAGCTGTGAGAGGAAGTTGTGCTGTTGGTGAGACTGAGTGGTGGACAACATATCATCCAGAAGGAAGGAGGCCCTGAGGTAAGGGTGAAGTGGAGTTTGAAGAAGCGGGGACTGCTGTGGGGAAGTAGCCCAGGGAATTGTATTGTGTTTTGTGGATAGAAGGTCAGCCATCTTAGCTGATACTATTAGGGTCCCTGGGCTGGAGTCCGGAGTAGAGGGCGGGCCCGGGCTCCCCCCTTTTCCATCTTCCATACTGGCCTGTGATGAAGGTAACTCACTAGGTGGTGACTCTTGCCAATTATACTGAGAAAGGGAGGTCACTCTGGGGCCTAGATGAGTTTCTGAGGCCCCTAAATCTGCCAGGAAGCGCAGGACCCACAAGTACAGACTTGGAGCTTTGTCACAGTAGCTTCACATATCCTTCGTCAAATTCTGACCCTTGGCTGATTGGCCTCAGAGTTCCTCCAGGAATCACCTCAGCACTTTTAGAGCAACAACAAAGTCAAACTGCCAAGAAAAAAAATTATACAGACCAGAATCAGAGAACAAAGTTATCAAAAGGCATAGGGCCAGATTTGTAAAGGTATTTAGGTACCTAACTCCCATCGAGAACACACATGAAACTTTATTGAACATGCTACTGAATATAAAAGGCTTTATTTTGTAGCAGCCCTCCAATAGTGTCTAGGTGTTCTCCATTTCCATTTTTGGCACTGAAAAGCTGGTAACTTTGGGTGGAGGGTTTCACTAGTGACAGGGCATGCAGCTTTCCTGTTGTGGACATTCCATCCTTAAATGTATAAGTAAGACATTCCCTATGCTGTTCAGCATTAAGTTACAAGCTCAATGTATTCAAATTAGGGTGGCCAAGTTTTGAGACAAAAGGGGTCGTGTAAGTAACTTGCCAAGAACAGCACTGACAGTAATTTATACACAGAGTTACATTAGTTGTAATCAAAACCAAGTGTGTGCAGCCATAATGACTTGTCTTGTCCTGGAAAGATGAACGGGAACTATTTGAGTTCCCAAGCAGTTACACCTGCAGTCAGTATCAGCTTTGTCATTAACCTTCATCTATGTGCATTCAGCATAGAAGATCAACCCAAGAGCCATAGTTTTCCTTGGTCCGCATTCTGCGTGCGCCTATGTGACCAGATGTCCTGCCTTAAATTAATTGTACATAATGTTCTGCTGCACAGATTGACACTGAATCAAGGAGTAGATGCCAATCGCTAGTTTCATTTTTAGTCCCACAAGGCTCATTTTGGTATTTGTCATCTCTTCACAGGATGGCACATCGATTTAGACAACTGGATATGAAGGTACTTTGTTTTTGATCGGTCTGGGGAATATGTGCCTATCTGATGTGACGCTAGTGGCATATATAGAAACTGGACCCCTTTATTTATGCACTGTTTACACATAACCATAGTCAGATATAATTTCCTTAGGGAAGTTCTGTATTGGGGGCAGTGAGGAGTTACGCTGCCCAGATGGGCATGCTAGGAGGCACTGTGCCTCAAGCAGAAAACTTTGTGTGTGGTATAGACATCTGATAAGGTTACAACATCCACATGAAGTCACTTAGATGCTAGGATGTCACTTAGATGTCACTTAGATGAAGTCACTTAGATGCTAGGATGCATCTTGTGCTGAAGAACGAAGGAGCAGATATTTTCTAAGCTCTCCAAATGTGGAGAGAGCCCATGCTGTGCTGCTGCTCCTAAGAGCTTTATTGGGTTGGATTTTGTTTCAAAATAGTGCTTAAACATGCTTCAATTTCAGGAACTGCCTAGAGCAATGTACTTGTCAGACCCATTACTTGATTACTAGAAAACCATCTGAGAGTTCTAAAGCAGAAGGGAATGTTAGTGTTGCATAGTAACTGAACAAGGTGTCTTCCCCATTGTAAATACACTTTGAAGGCAGAAACTTCATGGTGCAGTGTGTGCTGTCACTTGTCCAGTTAATTCCATCAAGCAAGATTCTGATACCCCTACAGCACCTTATCCATGAGTAGTCCCACTGACTTCCTGGGAAGTAAGTTAAGTCTCAGGGAGGGTAAGGGTATCAGCTTGCCCCCAGAGTTTGCTGTGTGCACATCTGAGTGAAAGACACATTGGAGGAAACAAATGTAAAAACATAACAATCTTTACAGTAGACTGGTTTCCACAAAACTCAATGAGCAGATGTCTGATCCCATCTCAGGAGTAAATGCAGATTCAGAGGAATTTGGAGTCAGTTGGTTTCATGATGGCCGCTTGTTCAATTTGTGAAATACATGTGCATTAGGACTCACTACATTTATTGCATTGATGAAAATTGTCATTGTTGCTGTCCTTCCAATTGGACTGTACTGGGGCAATGTTTGAAGAGGCCCTTCTCTTGCTCATGAGGGCTATTTCCCTGTGAAAAATAAATATAAGCACTGCATTGTTTTCAGCACAGCACAGCTGAGTTTGTCTAGTAAATGCAAATAGCAGTTGGCTAATGCTCAGTCACTAACAGCTGGCATTCAGAGGGTATCCAAAGAAACAGGAGCTTAACTTGGAGGTGCCATGGGAGTTATTGTTACTGTTTTATAGCCATTCCTGGGCATTTTAAAGGACTTACTGCTTATTTGCCTCATACATCTCTCTGCCTGTTATCCAAGCTGCACAAATGCCTTGGAATAAACTAAGGCTGACTTCAAACTAACAGGAATCTCGATTTGTTTTTGTTTTTAGCTTAATGATCTGAAAGGCCTTCTGAAAGAGATTGCTAACAAAATAAAATAAAAGCAACTTGAAAGCAGAGGAGGCAAACCTCAGCAATGTAAGCTTACTTTATTGACTAACGTACAAGAGAGGATTTAATCAGTGTCTCCGGTGTTTAAATGCATCTGTCTAATAGAGAGGAAGGGTTCCATTTGACATTGGTTACTGATGCTTCTATTTATACCTTCAGCATTAAAAAGGGAACACTAGGCTCTGGGTTTCTTTCTCACTTGGTCATTCTGGATTAAATCTAAGGATATGCTATTGCCATCTTTAATTTCCAGATGGTAATTAAAAAAAAACTATTAAACCCCAGCAAAATTGCCTTGTTTTGACCCCTTGTTTGCTGAAAAGCTTCAAGCTGTACCAATTTATGGTCTCTTGGTGGTACATGCTGTACAAACACAATGAAATTTCTTGTTCTGATCAACTAAATCAAAAAGACAGACCCAAGGGGATGAGAGAGAATGGATTATTATTCCCTGGGACAATGGCACAGAATGTAATTTACCCAAAATGACATGGAATGTTTATAACTGAGCTAGGAACTGAACCAAGATTTCCCAAGTCCTAAGCTAGTACGCGTACCAGTAAGGCCATCCTAACTCTCTCAGCACATTGTCTACTTCCTTTGATAGGCTTCCTTCTTCTTTTTCAGTTTGTGGTTGTCTGGTGAACCGTTGGAATAGCAAAAGGAATTTGAGATGCCTAACGAACAGACTAGAGTGATGTAGAACAACATCCAAACTAGCAAGGACTGGCATTTTCCTTTCAGAGAAAATGGAATAAGAAATGTGGCTGTCTGGAAGTGTGGTCTATCTGGAATTACTGTGTCAAACTATACTTTAAAGCAGGGGTGGGCAAACTACGGCCTCCGGGCCACATTCAGCCCACCAGCCGATTTAATCCGCCCCTTGAGCTCCTGCTGGGGCATGCGGTCTGGGGCTTGCCCCACTCCGGTATTCCGGCTGGGGACCAGGGTTGGGGGCCACTCTGCATGTGTGGGTCCCGGAAGCAGCGGCGTGTCTCCCTTCCAGCTCCTGCTTTTAGGGGCAGCCAGGGGGCTCTGTGTGCTGCTCCTCCCCCCAAGGACTGCCCCCGCAGCTCCATTGGTCTGCACTCTGAGCCCCTCCCATGTCCCAACCTCCCGCCCACCCCCAGCCCTGATCCCCTTCCTGCCCTTTGAACCTCTCAATCTCAGCCCAGAGTACACTCCTGCACCCCAAACCTCTCATCTGCAGCCTCACCCCAGAGCCCGCACCTACAGCTGGAGACCCCAACCCCCTGGCCCAGCCCTGATACCCCTCATGCTCTCTGAACCCCTCATTTCTGGTCCCACCCCAGAGCCCACACCCCCAGCCAGAGTCCTCACTCCCTCCTGTACCCCAGTTTCATGAACATTCATGGCCCACCGTACAATTTCCATCCCGAGATGTGGCCCTCGGGCCAAAAAGTTTGCTCATCCCTTCTTTAAAACCACAGGGCTCTCTTTCAGGGATTGAAGAGATTTATTCCTTGTAGACAAACATTTTCGCCAGTGCAAAATGAGCATAATAAGCAAACAACTCAATTCTCCACTCGCTCATGGGGAGGGTATGGTTTTATACCCACTTCGCACAGAGGCAAATGATTATATAAGGTGCAATGCCAGAGAGACCCATGGGGGTAAACTGCACAGTTCAAGGAAAGGAAAGGTCTCTCTAGTCCTTAGCCACATCCTTAGATGGAGTAAATTCCAAGTTGTTCAGTTAGCTCCAGTCAGGTAAAAGGTCTGAAGTCTAGTCTGGTAGCTCGGGGACTACTCTGGTTCCTAAGTGATGAAGCACAATGGAAGTTGAGGATGCTGGGTCCATCTGAAATATAGCTCACTGCTTGCTGGCTGTTGCTCTCTTGTGTATGAGCTGTCCAGGTTCTGAAGCTGGGCTCCCACAGAAAATGACCCAATGTACTAACTAATCTAGATTTACGTGAAAGGAAGACAAGCCAATGCCTCCCAAGAAGCTGAAGTTGTATCTTTGTAGTACCTTGGCTGAGGCGTGTCACCAATCAGAATGGTAATGTCTACATCCACGCTGCGCTCATTTGGTGCAGGGGGAAATGACTGCATACAGTGCAGCACATTGGAGAATCAGGCCCAGAAGATGCTGAATCGACAGTCCCAAAACTTCCCAACTGCCACTACTCTTACATAGGCCTGGGCTACACTGAGGGGGCTAAGATACGCATCTTCAACTATGCTATTCGCTATTCTCCTGCCGAGGAGTACAGACATCGATTTGGAGATAGATTTATCGTGTCTAGATGAGACGCGATAAATCATTTCCCAATACATCAAACACTACCTGCCGATCCGGAGGGTAGTATAGATGTGCACTTAGTCTGATAGACATCAGAGCTGCCTCTCTTCCTCTTTTCTTAGCACAGCAGCAAGCTCATTTTATCCCTAGTAATTTGTTAGGATTAGACCCTGGATTCCATGTTGACAGATACTGGAATGAAAAGGAAATGTGTGTCAAATGACTGCAGCGGGAGATTTATTCTAACATTCTCTTTTTTTTCTTTGCTCATGCAGGTACTGACTTGTTCACACTAATTTATAGGGGTGTCTCAAAGTGAAATGTATCCTGCGACAAATGGCAGCACCTGGGAAGGAGTGAGGAGGATGCATGATGCTTTTAAAGTGACATTTCTGCTCTTTGCTTCTCAGAACTCTGGGCTCTGGTCTCTTTTGTTTCCATGGTCATATTACATGAGGATAAAAATATTATCCTCCTAGTTGAGCTCCAAATTCTAGAAGCTGATCTGTTGCTTTTCTTCTCGGTCCTTAGTTATTGGCTGTAAGCAGGTAGCTCTCATCAGCTGCTCAGAGATCACTTTCCTAACTCCAAGAATTCTGCTGCCAAATTGTTCTGGTTTTGTCTCGTGAACAGATCCGCACCCAGGCGTTAACTAGACACTCAAATGCAGATCTTCAGAGGTATCTAGGCTCCCAGCTCAAAGAAAGTGAGGAGCCTAAATATTTTTGAGGATCTGGGCCGCATTGCTTTGTTTAGTGCTGCGCAATGATCTCCTCCCTTGCTACTCACATACTCCAAACCCTGACTAAATTTTTACATGCTGGCGTATGAGGATGAAAGGCCTCCTGCCTTCCCTAATAGGAAATATTGCACTCAGTGTCCAAAACTAACCTGCTACTTAGATTCCCGGGGAGGCATAGCTCAGGGGTTTGAGCATTGGCCTTCTAATTGTGAGTTCAATCCTTGAGGGGGCCATGTAGGGATCTGGGGCAAAAATCTGTTGGATGATTTAGTTGGGGATTGGTCCTGCTTTGAGCAGGGGGTTGAACTAGATGATCTCCTGAGGGCCCTTCCAACCCTGAGATTCTGTGAATAAAGACTTCTTCAGATTAGGCTGAGAGACTATTCTGTAGCCCAGACTCTGAGTGCCTACACCATAGTGCTGAAGTTATGCAGTTCATAAATAAGTCTATTGGGATCTCTACTTGCTGCCTCAGTGATGTTTTGCAAGGCCCTGATATTGCATTTGGTTTCCCTCATTCAAGTTTCTGTATGGCTTGTTTGTGTTCTGATTCATTAACGAGCCAGAGGTGATATGTTATTTGAATCAATGGCAGGGCTAGCACCTGGTATCACAGTTGTTTAGAAAGCAAGTGTCCCCAGTTGAGTGTTCTTTCCTGGAAGGGAAAGGGGCTTCTAAATGCAATGCTGCTCGGAGCAAGATCAGCTGGATATCAGCTTGGCTCAAACAGAATGGCTTTGCCTTTGTGTTACATGCTGAAAGTCTTCCGGAGAGCCAAACCCTGGCAAGCTATTAACTCAAATGACTGCTGTGTTGTCTCTGGCATAGGAAAACAACTGAATATATTTTTCAAGAGAAGCATTATTAATTGCCTCTTACAATAAAACTCTTTCATGATCATCTTGCTGTTCATATCTTTGCTGTTTGGTCTTCTATCCAAACTTACCACATGCACTGAAACAGGTCAAGCTCGGTGTTGATTACAACACCAATACCAAAGGTGATATCTGTTCGGCCATGCAACATAAGATTTCAGTAGTCACATGTCAGAAAGGCATATCAGGACATTCTCAGACTCCCACTGAATTCAATGGAAGTTGGATTGGGTTCTTAAAGACTAAGATAAATCTACTTTATATACATGGATTTTCGTTTGTCACTTGTGTCTGCCTTTACTGTAGAAAATGTGCCTTTGTTCCATTTTTATTGTCTGCCATGCCATATTCTCTGGTGCCTGTAGCAGTGTTGTTCCCCTGCGTATTGTGCTGGATGCTTCTACAAGTAGTGTAACAAAGAATCACATGTACCTTTATGAGCATACACATTAAATAGTAAGTGAACTCTGGCTTCTTGCCTTATTTCAAGGTGGGAAAGGTAAACAAGGTATTTTCCTAAGCTAAATAGGTTCTGCTACCATTGGTACTCCTGTGACGTTTTCTCTATTTCTCTATCTAATCGCATTTCTACAGGCAAGTGTTCTATGTTATTGCCAGCTACATATCACCCCTTGCCTTACTCTAGGAACTGTAACACAACTGAGAAGACTTTGGGAATAATTAGGGAAACAATGTCCCGATTTTATAGGAACAGTCCCAATTTTTAGTTTTTTTTCTTATATAGGCTCCTATTACCTCCCACCCGCTCTCCCAATTTTTCACACTTGCTGTCTGGTCACCCTGCTCTGACAGCCAGGGCCAGTGGGATTTCTCTGGGGGGATAGAGCTAAAATTTAATGAAATCGGATTACTCTTTAGTGATCAAGATTTCCACCCAAAAACATGTAATGTTGTGGACCAAAACAGAATGATCAATTCAAGAATATCCCGTGGAATTGCTAATCTGCAAAGACCAAACAACAGTTGGCAACTTCATAAGCATCCTATTATATTGTAAAAGTCCTGGCTTAGTTTATAGTGAATGACAATGGGAGTGTTGTTCATTTTGGATGTACCTTGTGGCAGGAGTTGATCAGCACCCGATGCTTCAGCGGGACAGCGCACAACACAAGCACAGTGCTTTTTGTGCTGTGCTGGGTTAAACGATCTGTACATCCTGTAAGTGGCACCGCTCCAAGTAATTTGACATCCCCTTTTACTTTCATTCAAGAGGTAGTTAAATGTCAACACTGAAAATTTTAAAAAATCCACTGCCCCGATGACTGGCTCTGAGGAAACTGGAAATTGCTGAATTTTGGTCTTTCCTCCTGACCTTTCGAGCATGCTGTTTTCTGCAGTGAAGAAGCCTCACTTCCCAAAGGATCCAGCACTCATGTCTCCCACTGATGTGAACTTCAGCATCAGGCCCCAGGATACAATTCAGATGCATAGGAAAGAGACGGAATCCTCTTGCCAATATCCTTTTGTTGCTGACCCATGCTGAGATCCTTTCCAAGCTGCCGTACGGCTCTTGGAAAACAATCGGAGAAATGTGTTTCCGTGCTCTAAAACTCCTGGGAAGGGTCAACCAACCGGATCGCTCCACAGCTGCACGTTGTCCCTAACGCGGGGTACGTATCACTGCAAGGCGTAACTGCAGCATATGTAGACGTACCTGCGTTGTGAGTGCAGCACACACAGATATACCTGAGCAAGAGTTGATCTACCTAGTTCAAATAATTGTGGCAGTGAAGCCATGACAGCATGGTCTTGCCATTTGAGTATATACCCGGGTTCCCCAAGGCTTGTGCAGTCCCCCTGCTATTGTTGAAGCTGGCTTTGATACTCCTACGAGTGCTGAGTGTCACCTCTGATTGCAGTGCAGGCCTAAACTGAAGTGTTTTGGTTTCAGGAAGCTGAAAAGAACCATGCTGCTCGCCAATGCAAGAAAGGGAGGAGAATGTCATTGAAGATAAGGGGAAGGGAAACCTCCCTCCCTGCCTTCTGTGCAGGGTGGAGAAGAGGAGCATCACTCACGGGTACTCTTGCTCTTCACGGCCTTGTCTCCCTGGTTCCAAACTGGAGCCCATCGTTTACCACTGATGCAGCTGCACTAGTGTGAGGGTGATTGGAAAGCCCCACTGCACGAAGCCCGAGTCCATGGCCTTGGTGGAGGAAACCAGGTTAAGGTTAGAGGGACAGACCCTGCAGCTCCATGGCTGTTACTCCAATCTGCTGTCTGGAACAGAGCCTTGGCCCCACAGGACACCCCTCTCTGCCAACCTATTCAGCACAAACCCAGAGAGTTCTGTAAAGCAGCAAGGGTCAGCCTGGGGGAAGGCCCTATAGCACCAGGGTTTTAGACCACCTTCATTTCATTTAAAACCTATCTTTCTAGTTGCAGGGCGAACGTCAGGAATATAAACCGAGGTCAGTGCTGTCTGCTGGAGTCTGCACATAGCCTGAAACAATAGCTCTAAGCTAGATGTTGTAAAGATGTGCTAGGAGGGTTATGTTCCACCTGCCCTTCCCATGCTGCTAAATAGGACAGGGGCTCTGGTATGGAAAAATCCAGCAGAGAGTGCCCAAATAATGAGGAGAATTGGTCATGTTTCAGTAGTACTGGTAGTTTTCAGTAGTGTTGGTCATGTTTTCATGTGTTCAGTAGTAGTTTACTAGTAGTAGTAGTTTTCATGTAGTAGTACTAGTAGTAGTAGTTT
>ML677394.1:313063-405905 GCA_007922305.1 Dermatemys mawii | reverse complement strand
TACTAGTAGTAGTAGTTTTCATGTAGTAGTACTAGTAGTAGTAGTTTTCATGCGTTCATATGTTCAGTAGTATTGATCATGTTTCAGTAGTATTGAGGCTTCCCAGCCTAGGAGTCCATTACTCCTGCTCCAGGAAGCCAGTCCCCATCTGTTCTGCTCAGGTCCCGAAGCGGAGCACTCTGCTTGGGTGCAGAGGGATATTCCTCTCTTCGAACCCTTTCAGGTAAAGCAGAGGGCAGAGTGCTGTAAAACTGTGATGCAACTGAATTTAATTTCACACCCTGTGAGGCTGTTTCCGATGGCTCAGGTGTTTGGGTTGATGCCACTGGCTGGAGCCATGTTTCCCAATGATCCTGAACTGCAGCAGCTAAATAGCTTTCCGGCGAGATACATCCTAGGGGTTTGTCTGACGCATGCAAATACTGCTCCGAATTCCCCTTCATTCTCCCTGCAGCCTGTATACCCTGGTTCACTGCACCTCAGAGAGGCTGATGAGGAGAAGCACCAGCCAAGGCTGATCTCGCCGATTGTTACACAGCTGCCCGTTGGACAACTACCATTTACAGGGAAAGGAGTCTTGGATCCCAGCCTCAGTGTTGTGACCAGCATGGTCAGATTTCAGTCTGTTAGACCCTGGGCACTTGGAATCATCTCCACTGGAATCCCGGGGTTGGGTGGTTGGGGACAGAGCTGTGTCATGGACTCAGAACGCAGTGAAAAATGGGCGTGGTGAGATGAGTTTCTCTCTGTACATAAACTAAACATTACATGTAGCAAGAGAGAGGCTGAGTCCCTCCTCTTGCTTTATGCCACGTAATGCCATTGACATGGGTGCAGAGGTTTTATTAAAGTGACCTGCTCTGCCACGCTATTGGTAGCAGGAAACGCCTTTGGTGTGCCACCTCCTCCTTCATTCCTACGTGGTCATCCCCATTCTTTCCCTCTGCTCCCAGGCTTCCTGCCAGCAGCCGCATGTGTAATTAGTATTAGCCTGGCCCCGTCCTAACACCAGATCCATTTACAGGGAGCTAGGCTGCCTCTGATGGCTCTGTATACTCAGAGGGATTGTTTTACTAACAGTAACAGCTGTGCCAGCTTGTGTTTTACCACCAGCTATGGATTAAGTCCTATATATAAAGTGCTAGATATTACCATCCCAAAAGCAATTTTATTTTCCAGGCACAGGGCAAAGGATGTGCACACAATTAGCTGACCACCTTTTGATTTAGGACTACAGTGCTCAAGCATCTGAATCTCTACCTTGTGCCCTCACTCACATCCGTCCAGTGGGACTTAGCACAGCTCTAAATAACTGCAGCAAGGCAGAGAAGTAGGTCCAGCATCGCCTTAGGTGAAATCCACTGTGGCTCAGAACAGTACAAGGCTGCTACATAACCCTCCTTCTGGCCCTCAACGCCACAGGGAATTTCACCCTGTGAGATGCAAACTAGCATGTCTTCTCTTTAAGCTTCCATAGAATATCAGGGTTGGAATATCAGGAGGTCATCTACTTCAACCCCCTGCTCAAAGCAGAACCAACCCCAACTAGCTTGAACCTTGCCTCAGCCTTTGTCGCTCATCGGGAGGCAGAATTCTTACATTTAAAGTGGCAGAGCACAGCAAACAGAATCAAAGTTGCATGCACCGTGACCTGAGTTATCAGCTTGAAAGGGCACCAAGTAACAGCCCCATGCAAAATGCACTGGTGAGGCATGATCCTCTAAGTTAGCAGCAGCAATGAACACTGTGGTCAAGCAAAGTCCGCCCCCAGAATGAAGCATTTTGTTCCCAGAAGTTCCAGAAAGGAGGTGACTGCTACTTCACTGCCACACACCTTTTCCTGACAGCCTCATGGGAGCTTTGCAAGAGGCCCCTTTGTCCAGCCAGCTGGCCGAAGGGAGGGCCATGGGTTATATCAGGAAGGAAGCCAATCTTCAGAAGAAAGAACCTGGTTTTGTGTTCCATGTCTTCCTGAGTTTGTCATAAAAGTAGGGTAAAACATCAAAGGCCCAGACTCTCTCCTCTGCTGAGAACCACACAGGGCAGATTTGGGAGCAACTGAGAGCTGGCTCTAGCTCTGAGTTTTCAGGGAGTACTTGCATAGAGCAGACACCGCCTACGGCGCCTTTAAATTATGCAGGAGACAAAGGTCCCCCGGCCTTTGACATGCACCCTACACTAGAGCATGGTGGTGCAGTTAATGTAGGCACCAGTTATGTTGGTTTGGTATAAGCTGAGACCAATGCCATGGTGGGGAATCCTTAACAGCCCCGATCCAGCTGCTTTCTAGCCTCTTTGCACTGCCTGGATGATTGGAAGGGGGGGAGGGTGTGTGTGTGAGGCCATGGTTACACTGGCACTTTATAGCGCTATAAAGCCCCCACGAGCGCTATAACCTCCTCCCCGTCCACACTGGCAAGGCACGTAGAGCGCTATAACTGCTGAGTTATAGCGCTATTATTAATCCACCTCCGCATGGGGAATAAGGGCTGTAGCGCAGCTGCTGTAGCGCTACAGCAAGGATGTGGACACCCACTGCGCTACAAGTAATCTCTGGAGATGCCTAGAGCCATTTAAGGCAATTGACGTCTCTTCCCTTTGTTTTGAACTTGGCTGGAGGAATGCGGAAGTACCTCTTTAGAGTTTCTTTCTTAACTCGGCAGATAAGCAATGCAAATGTTTAAGGAGGGAGCCTGTGTGAAAACAAAGCCTTCTGTGAACGGAGGCTCACTGACAGGCTTTCAGAAAAACGGAAAAACCACTGTCTCTCTCCCTCCGCATACACACAACGCGTCCCCCCTCACCTCCCTCGTTTAAAAAGGACGTTGCACCCAGCTGAATGCTGGGATACCTGCCCTAATGCGCTGCTCTTAATGCCGCATTAAGTGCCCCAAATGTGGCCATGCTATACCGCAGGAGCATCTGAGTGTGGACATACAATAGCGCTATACATATTCCTGTATAAGGGGACCGCTATAACCTATAGCGCTATAATCTTGTAAGTGTAACCATACCCTGAGATACAGCATGGCCAGAGAGCAGCAGGAGAGTGTTAGAGGGAAGCAAGTTACTAGAAGTTGGTTGGAGCACTTGGAACCAATTAAAGCACCTGAAGACAATTAGAGTAACTGAAGCCAGGCACATGATAAAACCCCCCTGCTTCAATCAGTCAGTTGAAAGGAGTTGGAGCAGTTTGGAGTAAAGCAGGGGACAGTTTGGAGAAGTGCTGTGGTGAGTTAAGAAGACCCAGACCATAGGTAAAGGGACACCTGGCTTGTGCAGAGACTGGGCAGGAGGCCCCACAAGCTGAAGGGTAGGAGAGGGAAGTAGCCCAGGGGAAGGAATAGCTAGTTCAAGTAGTTTACTGCTATCCTCAGGGCCCCTGGGCTGGGACCTGGAGTAGAGGGTGGGCCTGGGTCCCTCCCTCTCCACTCCCCTACTCTAGGATACTAGTGGGGCAGTTAATATCCTGTTCAGGGGCAAGAAATGGTGCCCAGAACCCCCCACAAGAAGGGAAAGCGTGGGACCCATCATAATAGTGCAGGCAAATTTGCCACAATGCATACATGCTGATGTGCCTTAATCCTATCAGAGAGGATAAAAACTTAAACAGGGAGCCCTGATCTTCCAGGTGCAGCTCAGATCAATTTTCTTGACAGATGTCCATTTTTATCACACACTTTATTGTGTGCAATAGGCAAAGACGCAAAGGCATCTGAAGGAACCCCCCCGCCCCCGCAATCAGGAAGCACTTTGGGGATAGATTGTACTGACTGGACACAGCCCACTGTAAAGTCATTAGAGACCCATCCGCCTCTGGACAGAGCACTAGCTCAGTATGCCTCCAAAAGGCCTACGTGCACTCAGCCTGGGTGTTTACTACTATGCTCTTCTCGAGTGCACAGTTTGCTGTGCTCATGTGGTTGGTTTGTTTTGCTGCTGCTTCATTCCACGCACTGGCTCCGGGAACAAGCAAAAAAACTGTGAGCTCCTGCTGGCTTGGGGAAAGGGGGAGGTGGGCAGGGGCTCTGCGACCTTGGCCTAGAGGCCAATTTCCTACCCCATTGGCCCGTATGTATAGTTAGGGGATGAAAGGCAGGGTTTTGTGATGGAATGAGCAGGCGCTGAGGATGACAGATGAGCCCTGAGGAGGCAGACACTGCTTTTAAACAGGCATAGCCTATCCTCCTTGTTTGTTTGAGGGGCCTGAAGAGAAAGGAGCCGGGAGCCCGGTTTCCTCCCATTGTTAACATTCATTGGTATTTTGGTTTCAGGGGAAACACCATGAAACAGCCTGCGATACCTTTGTCCTCACCTGAGGGATGGATTCCAGATGTTGGTGGAAAGTGGGCTGGTTCTACTGAAAAAAATGGGAAAGATTGGGATACTTGCCAAGTTCCTTATAGCAAAGCATGCTGGGAAGGGGAGGAGTCTGAAGCCTTTATAAGATAGGCGCTTTTGGCTCTTGCATAATATTTGGGGAATGAGAACCAGAGAAGGGGGTGCTGAAAAGGATGTTGACAGAATATTTCTGTGGCACTCTGCAGGGGAGGGATTTGCTGCTTGAGCAGGCTGTTCTTTGTACACTGGAGAAAATTTTTGGGACTGCTCTTCTAGGGGGCGAACTGTCTGAGGACTAGTGCTGTAGTTTTTAAGACCCAGCTGTTCTGGCTGTGAGTGGTGAGAGGTTTGTATAGACACATGCTGTAATCTTTATTATGGGGAAAGTGCTGGTGATTCCTAGTACTGTCTCAGGTTCATCTTGTCTTGCTCATCGCTGTTTTATTTATAATTAGGGCTCTGAGACCATCATGATTTCATGGACTGGGCAGAAATCACTAAATTAGCCCAATACTGTGATTTCTCTCTCACCCCCCCCCCCCGCCCTGCCCCGCCCCAACGGCAGGGAGGCAGAAATGTGCACTAGTCTCATGCTTGGTGTGGCTGGTAGTGCCCCCCCACCCCGACTCCTCTGACATTATGCTGCTGCGCATGATGAGCTGTACTGAACATGAGACTGGTGCTTGCGAATGCTGGTTTCTGCCTCTCTCAGGTTGGGAAAATTGCAGTATTCTGGCCATGGCGGGGGAAGAGACTCAGGGGCCTGTTTTCTGCAAAAGATGGTGGCAGTGACCTTTCGCCAGCTGCTTTCCCATGAAATTTGTCAAGTTAACTGTGACACTGCTGGGATTTTTTTTTTAAAAAAATCTGATTTTTCTCAGGGGTCTGTTCATAATGCAAAACTCATATTTGTGCAATGCAAAGGTCCTAGAACCCGCCCTTTCCACCCCAACTCTCTCGGTCAGCCTATTGTCCGACAAACGCACTGATCCAGGGCAACAGGGGAGTTCGCCCATAATCTGTTCCCTAGCTTCTGCCAAAAGCTTTATAGTGGTTCATGATAATTCAATAAGATGTTGAATTTGTAGTTGTCTTGGTTGGGGACCGTTGAAAGGGAGGGAAGTGTGGGGGCCTTCCCATCCCACATGCAGCCCCAGAGAAACAGGGATAGGATGGAGATGGAGAGGGTGGGGTTTGACCTTATCAGCTGTGGGTTCCGGTTCCTGCTCAGTCTGGGTTGTCCTCTGGCTCATCAGAAAGGGCCAACTGAGCTGACTTCTCTGGATGGAGGTGCAGGATAATGTGCTCCTCATCCTCTGGGGCCACCTCCTCCAGGATCGCTGCTGCCTCCATGCTCTGGCATTCATTGGCATACCATTGGATGGGGCTGAGAATCACTTCAGGCTTGGTACTGGCAGCTTTGGAGAGCACCTGGGCCACTTGTTCAAGAATGGGCATGTTGGAGGATTCCTCTCAGAGCTGGAGTCTTTTGCCTTCTGGGAATGCGTAGCTGCCCCCCGTCCTCTCTGAAATTTTCTGATCCCAGGGGTTGCAGGAGACGTCCGGGAGAATGGTGACGCCTGACCACACATTTATCAGGACCCGGGTGTGTTCAGCTGACCTGTGGCAGCTCTCGGACAGAGCATGTTCTACGTTCACATGTACCAGTGAAAAGAGGCCAGCAGAAAACTGTTGTGAAGTGGTCAGTGCAGCGCACTACTATGGGTGAGAATGTGGCAGGGAGGGACAGGGACCGTTATAGATGTGGGTAAGGGTCAGGCAGGAAAGCTTTCAGCACCTTGTGGGAATGGTGCTGGAGGACTATTGGACACAGAACACGCTCCCTACCCCATCCACACTACAAACTGACATTGGTATGTGGCTGGGCCACAGCCCGAGGCGTGTTCATACTCACGCCCCTTAGAGGTGCTAGTGTTCTTCTCTTGTACACTCCTGAAACCTGTGTTCAGGGATATAGAGGTGGACAGTAGGGGGCTCTGGCCCAATGCTGATATTGGACAGCATCCTGTCACCAGTCTAAACATGGCCTAAGTGTGAATGAAGCATCTGTGTATTGTAAATAAACTATTTTGTATTTCCCTATTTGGGGGAGAAGGAAGCTTACATTTTTTCCTCCAAGCAGTCTTCTGCTTTTCCATTATTAATTTGCTTTAACATAGCTGTAACATTATCTCAAGGCAGTTTTGCATCCATTTTCTCCTGTATGTTTAGTATTTCAGTAATTGTTGGGTTTTTACGTTGTGCCATTTAATTTTGTGTAGGATGGTAATGTATTGCCAATAACACATCACTAGCTAAAGCCATATCCAAAGTAACATGTAAATCCAATTATCTCTCCACTGATTTATTATGTGGGATAATACCATTAGGAAAATAACTTTCGATAACAGAACATTAAACAGATTGCATAACATGCCATTGGTTCATGATTTAACGGGCTTCTGGAAGGAATTCATTTTCCTCTTGCTACTTTCAATCAGATAACTGAAATAAATATTGTGGTTCATCTGAAATGCCGGCTAGCTCTGGGATACATTAAAATGACACAACTTGAAATCTCACCTCCACTGAGGATGTGGGCTAAATGAATGTTGAAAGGATTCTATCAATCCAGGCTGCTGTCTGCTTGCAGATATCCAAGCATGGGGAAGAAAGATTTATCCAACTTTGAAAATGTAATCATGGCCATAATTAAGCCTTGATTACAATAAATCCTCTTCACTTTGTGAAATCTTAGATTCATTAATAACTGAGTGTTTCAGGGGCAGGGATAGAAATGTGAAAGGAGATTCTGGCTGTGTGGTTCTGCTAGCTGCTATTGAATTTTTTGACATGAAATGCTTCTGTGTTTGTGCAGTACAGTTCCCCCTCCAGGCTAAGATGCACTCTGTACCGGAATGGAGGGAATAACTTGCAATGAATAATGTATTCCCTAACTTTAGCTTTTTTTTTTCTGCTCACAAAATATCAGGCAGTAGGATGTTTCCTTCTGTTGATTTGTTGTTTGGATGTCTTTGAACTTGGTTATGAATGTAAAATTTGAGCTGTTGATTATTCAGGGCTGCTCACATGGTATTTTGCATATACTTTGGTTGCATGAGTCTTGCCCACATGCTCAAGGTTTAGCTGATTGCCATATTTGGGGTTGGGGAAAGAATTTTCCTCAGGGGCAGATTGGCAGGGGCCCTGGGGGTTTTTCACCTTCCTCTGCTGCACAGGGCATGATTCACTTGCTGGAGGAGTCCCTGCACCTTGAAGTCTTTAAACCATAATTTGAGGACTTCAGTAGCTCAGACATAGGTTAGGGGTTACTACAGGAGTGGCTGGGTGAGATTCTGTGGCCTGCATTGTGCAGGAGATCAGACTAGATGATCATAATGGTCCCTTCTGACCTTAGTCTCGGAGTATATGTGTATGCAAATACTTACTGCAGGTGGACTCACATATGCAAACTGAAACCTTAATTTCCACAGAGAGCTGCCCATGTTACTGCAACATGAAAACTCCAAATCTGATTTCCACGCATCTTTTTTCTAACGAATCTCAATCCAGCAAACACAAAATGATCAAGACCTTAAGCACAACTTTTTTAGTTTCCTGGTTTACTGTTGGTGCATCATATTAGGGGTTGCCACCACATAGCACGAGTCTTGTAATAATACCGTTGCAGTAAAGTAAATAGTGTTAACTGAAACACTGTGGGATGGACCCATGCTCCCTTGCGCCCTTACAACCTCTGCTGTTAGTAGGAGTTCTCCCCACTACGTGCACTGTTTTGATGCAGTTAAAGAAAGCAGCAAATTCCCAGCCCGCAGGCCTCTGGGAGTAGATTTTGTTGTTGTTGTTGTTGCACTGAGCACTCCCTTTACCACAGGTGTGTCTATGTCTTAGCTTCTGCAATCATGTTACCACAGTAAAGGCTCAGTTACCCATCCCTGTACTGACTGGAAAGCTTTATAAACTAGCATTTCTACTTTTCATAGAAAGTTTGTCAAGAATCAGAGGGGTAGCTGTGTTAGTCTGGAATTGCAGAAGTGACCAGGAGTCCTGTGGCACCTTAAAGACTGACTAAAGTATTGAAGCATAAGCTTTTATGGGCTAATACCCACTTCGTTGGTGCCACAGGACTCATAGAAAGTTTGGGTTATAGTCTGGTTGATGTGGGGCCGTCAGGCTCCCTATCTGACTCTGGCTCCCTGGAAGCGGCAACCTGTCCCTGAAGCTCCCTGGTATAGGCACGGCTAGGTGGCTCTGCATGCTGTCTCCGCCAGCAGACACCACCCTTGCATCTCCCATTGGCCACGGTTCCCAGCCAATGGGAGCTGTGGAGCCAGCTCTCAGGACAGGGCATGGTGGGGGCAGTACACAGAGCCACCTAGCTATACCTTCACCTAGGAGCAGCAGGGACAGATCACTGCTTGTGGGGAGCCGCCCAAGGTGAGCTGCCCCCACCGCCCCTGGATCTGGTACCCTGAAACCCATTCCATGTTCCAACCCTCTGCCCTGATCCCCCTCCTGCACCCAAACTCCCTCCTAGAGCCTGAACTCTCTCCTGGGCCCCAGCCCCGCACCCAAACTCCCTCCTTTTAGAAAAAATGGAAATTTTTCACTTCCCAGCACCCGCCATTCTCCCAATATCCCAGATAAAACAGATGGGAATCATCTTCCAGATTTTAAAGTACATGTCTAAGGCTCATGGGTTCAGAGAAGCTTGTAAATAAAAACCCTGGAGACTCAAACCCAGGAAGGCCAATAAAATTCCAACATTGACTATTTCTTAATTTTAAAAAAATAATCTCTGATACATGTTTGAAGGGTTGGGATTGGTAATATGGTACTGCTGCAATGGTGGACCTCAAGTTTGTGACATACCGTGGTAGAATCCAGACTAATGAGTGACAATCACCCCACCTTGTAACTTGGGGTGCTCTTTACAATGTTTCACTGCTAGAGCCTCTACCCTGGACTACTTGCAAACAGCCTCCAGCATGCAAGTCATTCCCAGCTGTGTGTGTGTGTTGCAGCCAGCCAGACACACCTTGGCTCTTACCAACTTTAAATTTTATCCCAAGGTGACCCACACCACACTCCCATTCTCTGATTCCCGCCCCTCACCCCTGCCCCAAAATGTCTGTCCTGTACCACCCAGCCCTCTTCTGGACAGTACAAATACACTGAGTCTGTTATTCACTGTTACCCCAAATGGAGTTACCCAGACTCTTCAACTTGAACAGACTGGATCAAATGAAACAAGTGTATTAACTACAGATAGACAGATTTTAAGGGGTGCAATTAATGAGGCATAAAAGTCAGAAATGGTTACACGAAAGATAAAACAATTATAGGTATCTACTTAAGAAACTATCCTAGTTGCAAAGCAAACTTTGTCACCATATGTTCCAGCTGATTACTGACCAAACTCTCAGGTCAGGACACCTCCCCCAGAATCCAATCACTGCTTCCTTTGTCTCTTCAGGTGCTGAAAAGGCAGGAGGTGGAGGTTTTTACAGTTTCAGTCCCAATCTTGAAAAACACTTCCAGCTGAGAACCAAGAGCCAGAGTCTATGTGCAAGGATATTCCCTACTGATTGCTGGGGTTTCTCACCTGGTTGTGTGCCCTTTGTCCTCCCTTCCAGGTTGATTTTACTGCTCTGTTTACTGCTTAAATGCAAATTCAGGAGCGCACACATTCCTTTGTTTAGGACAGACCTGTTTGTCAGCTTCTGCTTGGGCAGGTCTGTGAGGTTTGGAACATGTGCTAATAAGATCATACAGGGGAATCTTATAAATTCACATACAGTGTTGCCACATACAATATTGACCAGCAAATTACAAGTTTTCAAACAATACCTTTCAAGGCATACCTTATACACACATTATTGCAATAGCATGTAAGGTGTGTACACGGGTATATTCTGTCACACAGTTACATTAAGGGCACTGTCAATTCTGTGTAATTGCATTTTACTAATATAAATGCTCTTGGGATGTTCGAGTTTGCTGACTTGATACTTACAGAAAGAGAATCTGAATTACTTTGTCACTTAGCACTGGAAATCTGATTGCAATGGCTAAATTAATCCAGTCAGGGAACAGATCCAGTACCACATGATGCATGTGACTAATTGCAATCAAACATAGCTTGAATTTCAAATTCTGAACAATAAGTGTTTGAATACACTTGAGAAAATAATGATCTGTCCATGGACATTCCATAAGAGGAGGCAAAATTCAAAAAAAAGACCGCTTTGAATTACTCAGATCTGCTCAGTGCAAGGATACCTGAGTGATTTGTTGGCAGTTAGGAGTCCACTGATGATAATTCTATTGATCCTTCTAGCCAAGGATCTCAAAACACTTTGTAAATCCTAAGTGACTAATCTTTGCAGACCCAGTGAAGTAGGAAAGAATTTGTGGTCCCCTCTTTACAGATGGGGCAACGGCCACAGATTTTTCTGAGCATGTGATGCACCTTCTCTGTGCTAGAGCAAGGACCAGAAGCCACAGCTGAGGGGAGTTTTTTATAAGCTCCATGCAGCTAAGACGGCAATAAAGGGGTGGGTTAGGGCCTAGGAAGCAGATCACACTCACTTCGAAGACTCTCCCTCAGAAGAGACGACTGGCTGGGAGCAGAGGCTCTGATCCGAGCTCCCAAATGGGCTGAAGCTGTTCGGAATCCTTCCCCCATTACCCTGGCAACTAGTCACTGCAGGCTGGCAGTACTAGAAAATGGAAGAATGTCTCATGCTTGCTTCACTGTACTCGGGTACTTATACGGCTCTCACGACCACAGTATCCAAGCACCGTGAAGTTCTGAACGCACTTAGTTGCATAACACACCCTGTCAAGTCTGTGGCAGGGGGAGGGACTTGAACTTTGGTATCCTGAAGTCCATGCTAGTGCTCTAACCACTCTCCCTCACCTATTTTTTTTTTTCTGTAAAGGAAAAATGGGCAGCCCTCTGCCGTGAAACTGAAAGTCTGGACTTTGGGACAAGGGGCTCCAAACTGGAGGGGGTGAGCCTGAGCTTGTGTGGTAACATTACTCAGACAGGTTTGGTGTCAGATTACCCTATGATGAATTGGAAAATGTATTGACCCAGATAGCGCTCTGAGCTGGTTATCAGCAAAGGCGCATTCCTTGTGGCCACACCACCTAGGCAATTGCTTGATGCCAAAGCACAAACCTGGAACGATTTCAGAAAGCTACTCGCCCTGAGTCTTTCAATGAGTCACAATTGAACAAACACACTTCTGTGCTATCTTTCCTCAACAGAGCGGAGAACGATGTTGAAGCAACCTCTGTGGAGGGAGGACAGTTCTCTGAGCATGGGAAAAATAACTCTTGCAGATGGACCCACTAACTGGGGGTGGGGGAGTGGGAAGAGCTAGGCGGGGTAGGTATTTCCCCAAGCTCAGACTTCAAGGGTCAAGCTGCAAACACCAGCTTCAAGCTGGCCACCAATTCTGCCCATCTTGCCTACTTGGCCTGCCTGGCTGGGGCTCAGAAGGCTCCTGACTTCCATTGAATGGAAGTGAAGAGCCTAAACGCCTTTGAGGATCTGGGCCTGGTTGTCCAGGTGCCTGGCTTTCGTGCGTGATGGCTATCAGGGAGCTCCAGAGAGAAAAGCATGAGTTACTGCTGCTTGAGTGTGAGAGCCAGCCTCTGGCTGGGAGCTGTAAGAGACCCGCACCCCCATCCTTTGTTGATTGGCACAGCACATGGGCCAAGGGTGACTTGCAGACCTAGCAGAACGGGTGCAATCCCATGTTTGTATGCTCAGCCTTCAGCCTATTTACGGCTTGCCAGGGTGGGAAGCTGCTTCTGCAGGAGCTGTTACAGGGCTGCTAGGTGGACAACGAAGGAACTCGTAGTCCCTGCACATACTCCTCCATTTTCCTTACCATGCCTTGCTCATACCTTCCTGCTTCCCTGCCACAGCCCCACTGCCCTGCCTTGCTCTGCTCACCCAGCTCTGCACAACAGACCAGCCCATCCCCTGCCCCCATGTCTCCTACTATGACCAACAACACTGCGCTCCTCCAACCAACGGCCTCATTCTGTTTCTCTCTCCTATCCGCACCGTTACTGCTTCCACCATGACCACTTGTTATGGGTATAAGCACAGCCCCAGTCATGGGCTAGGCCCCCAGAGCATTGGGCACTGTGCAAACACAGAAGAAAGGATGGGCCCTGCCCCAAAGATTTGACAAGCTAAGCATAAGACAAGAGATGACAGAGGGCTGGAGGCAGATGAGAATACAAGGAAACAATGAGACAACACCCAACCCTATTTTCTTCTTGATCAGTCCCCCCATCAGCCATTTCCTTTGTCCTCTCCTGAGGTCGGAGAACTCTGCAGAATGTACCTTCTAAAGTAATCACAGCATTTAAAACTGGCGCATGAAATTTCAGATAGGTGTGTTCAGCCATGTGTCGGTTTTCCAAGTTTAATTTATAAAATGTCCTTTAGAATGTGGTGGCGGCTGGTTGCCTGAACACTGGCCTGAGAGCCAGGAACTGCTGCATTCTATTCTGGCTGCTTTCCTTGGAGTCCCTCTACAGCCTGACACAAGCTGCTGCATCATTGAGCTTCTCCATGTCTGCCCATGTCTCTCCAGGGAGAGGTGAGGACAGATTACAGTTTGCTTGCAGTGCTAAGGGAAGGGTTTTGTAGTGCATGGCAGCAGGATGGCCATGTAGCTGCTGCCTAACCCATGGCAACTGTTCGTAGGAATTACTGGGTTATTTTTTCCTTTGCTTTTCTGTTATATTACATATGTATTTGGCATGAACAGCTTTGTATTTGGTGCACTAAAGTCATGGTTTGGCAAAGGGGACATGTTTCTGGGTAGTGAGCTGGGCTCTATCAGAGTTCATTTGGCCTCTGATTGGCTGTCAGAACAGAACCCTGATACCATAAAGGCTAGATGGTGGACATAAGGGAATACGCTGCGTCTTGAGCAGAAGCACCAGAACTAGGCTGTGCCAGAGTCTGGGCCTGATTCTGAGGTGCAGGGAACCTACAGCGCCCTTTGACTTCACTGAGCATTGTGGGTACTCGGTAGCACTGAGGCTAAAGCTGTGAGTTGGAAAAACATAGCAGCAGGTCTTGGGCAACTGTGTCCCAGGGTCTTTTTACTTACTGCCTTTCTCAAATGCCCGAAAGCTTGCTCTCTGGGGCTGTCAACTGGCTGACTGCTTGGATGGCTTGATACGCTTCACTTAACCATCATGTTTAGAGATGTACCCAGTGTGAATGCCTGCTATGATCAGACCTCTGTGCTATGAGTCATGCCAGCTGGGGCTACTTCTGACACTCAGACCTGTTGACAATTTTTCCAAATGTCCAGCACTAGAGAGAGAACTTAACATTTTGACTGCGAGCTGGTAGAAGAGACAACAGTGGGGGTTGCAAATTAAGCAGGTAAAATATCTTTTTGTTTGGAAAAATATGTAGCTAGCTGTGTGATAAGCTGTGTTCCCCATACTCACCTGAAAGTGTTAATGTAGGCCAGAGGGGCCAATTAACCTATTAGGTTGCAAGCTGAGGGAGTTAAGGCTGAGAGGAAGGCCTTAATTAGGGGATTCTCACCTGTGCAGGAAAAGGTGGGCTTCTGTAAAGCCAGGGAGCTGATAGCAGATAGGGGCTGCAGGCCAGTAGTGTGCAGTCACTCCCTGGGAGAGGTGTGTTTTGGGGCTATAGAAACTAGTCCACAGTTACTCCCTGGGAGGAGGCAGTTTGGGTTGGCAAACCCAAAAGGGAGAAGACAAGGTATAGGAAAGGGTCAAGGAAAAGGCAGCAAGATTCACGATGGTGCAGACCTTGGCTGTGGATTACAGGGTCCCTGAGCTGGAACCCAAGTAGAGGATAGGCCTAATGGTCCCTTATCAGCTTAGGGACAGTGAATAGGAAAACTGCTGGTGAGGAAAGATTTTGATACCCCCACAGAGAGTGAGAGTCCGGCAGCAGAGCATGCAGTGAGTAGCAGAAGGGGACCTTGAACCTGCAAAGAGCTAATCCCCAGAGCAGCCAGGAGGAGGCTCGACCCAGGGTGTGTGGACCCCATGACAGTCTGGGGAAGTTGTCTTTTGTACCACTCGTAAACAGGCTGAAATTCATGACCATCATACTATTCACAATGCTCACACACAGCAAGGAATGCACTTTACTTATCAATCAGACCGCAGTAGTAGCAACAGGGCAATGACAGAGAAATTCTTATAAAGGACCAATAACTTAAATAGCAACAGGAAGACTGTTCAGAGTGTACCAATGACAGAAGGCTTTCAACACAAGGCAGAGTGAGGGTTGACTTGAAGACACCGGTTGGCTACTGTTGATTTGCTTGGCATAGGAAAGGTGTGTGGGAGAGGGGGTAGGGTTTTAGTCTAAATTTCCTGGCTCTTGTGAGCATTGATTTGCTTATTTGCTGTTAACAGCCTTAACTACGTAAACTGCAACATACAGAAAATAACATACCTACAGAGTATACATGCCCTGCATATCGGACTGCAGAACTTTGTGAAAATTATCGAATATAGGCTTTAAAAAATCTGTCCCTTGCATCATACTTGCCAGTTTTTTAGACCTCTAGGTTAACGTTTGACTCTCAGCAACAAAAATAAAATGTGTTCCCATGACTGTATCAGAGCTGGTAATTGCTGAGCGTGCAGAAACAGCAAACATAAATATTTAAGTTTCAAAGGCAGCTAGGTTCAAACAAATTAGAACCGAAAGCTGTGGGATTCTCATGTGCCCTCTGAGGTTTCATAAGGGTTGTACGGTGTTATCAAGGTTTTGTTTGTGGTTATAAAATGTTTCCTATGCTCCAGGTTCAAAGTACACTTCCAGGAACAGCAATAGAAAATGTGAGGGTCTGAGTGCCTTCTCTGTACCAACCCAAACCTCCTCACACACAAGAAACCAGGCCTTACCTATAAATACTTGTTCAAGGGGCTAAACTAAATTCTAGAGAAGTCAACAGAAAGGCCATAGAAAAACAACGCAGTAACTTTGTTGGGTGCTTCTCTAAGGCTGATGAAATATCGAACTGCTTTAGGCTGTAGCTTTTATGAGAGGCATACAGTCCTACCCTCAGTTTTATAGCTGTGGGAGAATACTGCTCTCATCTGCTGGCACGACTGTTTGAGTTTGCTTCCTGTTTCTGGCGTTTCTGTTCTTTTGCTGTTCTTGCCCACGTGAAGCTTCAAGCCTTCAGCTGCTTTGCTCCTTGCTAATCTTTAAAACAAAGGGCTCACCCATGGTGGGCCAGAGCTCACCCTCTGCTCTTGTTGATGATGAGGGCACGTGTCACATTGCAGGACTGAATGTAGTGGGGGAGAGAGAGAGAACAATCAGGGAGAAGCTAGAAGAACAAGCATAATCCATCCAGTTCTCTTCCGTTCCATACTCCATTGTAGAGATGTGTAGGATAACAAGGTTCAGATGTATTTGCAGGGCGTGACTGTGGGCTGGTCAGGGCAGACTGTTAGCCAGTTTCTTAAAGGGCACATGAGCTTAATCCAAAGCCTACTGAAGTCAATGAGAGTCTTTCCAGTGGGCTTTGAATCAGGCTCTATAACCTTTGTGGCTGACTTTGGTTTAACCAGTAGAGTCATAGAATTACTGTTTCTGGATTCTGCCCAAGCACAATAGTACCACTCTTCAGAGGCTCTAAGAAGGAAATGTACCATGGAGGAACAATGAAGAGGCAGAAGGTTATCGGCAAAACCAACAGTATCTTCCTAGGAAGCTATCCAGGGAGAGCAATAGTTCTAAATGCCCGCAATGATGCAATTGGGCATGTTCCCAGAAGTGTAAACATGCAGTAATGCCTCATGATTTACCCTTTTAGATGACAGTGTATGTTGTAATTATCTAAACTTCTTCTCTTCTAACAGGAAATTATTGTTCTCTCAATAGTCTAGGAAAGGAGTAGTCTTGATTGCAGGGTGTGAAACAGGCAACAATTTGCGGGCCAAACTGAGGGCTATTAAGTTCCTTAATTTTCTCTTTTCATAAATGGTGCATATCTCTTCATTGCAGAAATGAAACTGGCTACAAAAAGCTCCCCAGAGATCTTGGCAGCTGGAACATGGGGCTAGGGTGCTAATGTACAACACTTAAATTGCCTTAAAATATCTTTTTCCCCTTAAGCTTCAGGAGATTTAAGGATATCCTGAAAGACAGACTCAGTTCTGTTTCCAAATATATTTTTGGTTGTGTCCATAAGGATCAGTTGTGTGAGTTCAGGCTCTCTTTGAAAGTCTTCTATTCCTTCCCAAATTTGATTCAGTTGGAAATACTGTCCAGATAGTACAGAAATGCCGTGAGTTTTCTCTCTCTGGCCCCGGCAGAGAGAGAGAACCAATAAGTTAACGCTGTATTTCAAGTGCTCCATATTAGCCTAGCTCTGTTTCCTTGAAATCAATGTAACTCCCATTGGCTTAAGTGGGAGCAGAGTTAGATCAACAATGGAGTACGGTACAGACCCATTTATGCGTGACTCATTTACATGCAAATCTGCTTAACACGCGGTAGTGCCATGCCTCCCAGTGCTACCTATTTAACACGTGAGACTCATTAACATGCAGTACAGGAACTTGCTATGTAGCACTACAGATTTGCTCACTAACTCACATAGAAATCGACTGGAAGTGCAGAGTGGAAATGTGTTGTAGGCCTACTGGCATTTCCTCTTCTTTTGATCGCCGATATTGGTAAATACGTATCATGCATGCTTAGTCATTATCACGCTAGAGAGATGTAATATATAGTCTGTGCTAATACATTTCAAAATTGTTTGATTCACATTGATTTGATTCTAATGGGAAACCTTTTTTTTCACTGAAAGGAAATTCCTTAGCGGCATTCCTTTCACCTTTCCTTCGGTGAAAGGAATGCCACTAAGTGGGCCAATTCTTCAAGCCCAAGTGACAAAATTTGGAAATTTAAGAGGGGAAGAATCATTCCAAGACAGCAAGGGCTTTATAAGTTGTTTTAGAAAGTGTCATGGTATAGTGCAGGTATTGATTTCTGGAGAAAGCCGATCACCTGACGAATCAGCCATGAATGCCTTTCCCGCCGAGTTAAAATCATGCAGTATTTGGGATGCCGTGAATACATATGTAATGCTAGATATTTATACATGTACTATACATATAGATATATTAAGATATTTCACCATGGCCTTCTTAACCTTAAGCATGGTCTATTAACATGCGATCATGATGGCTTGACTCCCGACATCTGCGCATAAATGGGTCTATACTGTATTTTTGAAAAAAAATCAAATGGTTTAACTTTTTGATCTTTCCACATCTCCCTCCATGCCCTAAAAGGTCTGGTTTTGGTTCTGTTTGCCAAATCTGATGGACACAACTATACACCTGCCTTATGATTAGTTCATAGCATTAAATAGCTAATAGTAGCCTCTTCTCTCATTGATACTTGTATACAGTGTAGATACTTGTAGGCGAACTTTTGAACTGAGGTACATAATCCAGGTAGGCCATAATGTAAATCCTCTTCAGAAACATATGTGCTGTCAAGTCATGTGATATGTTCTATGTAATTGCTCTGGGTTTTTACTCTTTTTCTACTGATTTTATAAAGAAACAGTGAAAAATAGAACAAGGTGAATGACTTCCAGCTTGCGTATGTTTCCGAAACAGCACGCTACATGGCATCTCCCATAGAACTGTACAATTTTACAACTTGTCAAAGCTGCAGGAGCTGTCAAGACAAAACCACACAATGCTACAAAGACCTAACTCATTAAGGTGGAGGCAACAGTAATAAATGTATTTGTTTCTTTACATTCTTCTACTTGTAGACAAGATTCCTCCTCCCTGCCTCCAGATTTCTGAGATTCTTTTCCCAGGTCACCCTGTACCCATCCCTTATCTCTCCCAAGGTTCCTGCCCTTGCTTCATCAGACTCCTCTATGCCTGGGGCCCACTCCGTATTCCCCTGTCCTCTTGGGGTGCCCTCCTAAATAGTTCTCTCTCCACAAGCTACCTCCTGTATCCTCTCCCACTGCTCTTGAACCTGCCCTCATCTCATTTCATCTCCCTTCCCCACCACAGGTCCCGTCTGTTCTGTACTCCTGGTATCTCCCATCCCCCACAAAGATCAACACCCGCAAGTTCTACCGTGCCCCCTAAAAGTTGATTTCCTTCTTGGAGTCCTTTCTTCCCACCCACTCTGCAGCTACCTGTTTCTTCAAGAGTGGAGAAGCTGCTGGTGGTGACTGACTCCTTTTTGACTGGCTCAGCTCCCTCCTGTGGGGCCAGAAACCAGGCTACCTCTGCCTCATTAGCTCTTGGCGCCCCTGGAAGGGCAGGGAAATTGCTGGGTGAGCTGCACAGAAGCTCTCTGCTGACCTCCTAACCAGGAGTGGGGTGGAAGGGCCCTTGCAGGCAGGATGCTGCAGTGAGATTCCTGCTGAGGCCAGGAAGTGAACGTTTATTAGCCAGCTAGCCAGAGGGAGGAGAGCCTAAGGCTCAAAGCAGCCACCTCAACTGCACTCCGCACCCCTCCTTTCTTAAGCAAGCCAAAAGCTAGGGAAATATCAGTGTGGAGAAAGGGGTAATTTCACCCATCCACCTGCTTACACTAAAACGGATGGACCCAAGAGACAATTTGCAGTTGGATATCTAAACTGAACCCAAATTTGCCTCTCCTTCAACTCACCTGCTACTAATTCCTTGAGCAAAACCAGTTTTGCTAAACTTCAAAAACTACGGGAGTGTATAATGTATTGACCAAGAAACGGGAAATATTTACTGAGCTCACTACAGACTTCATGAGCTGAACTTCAGGGAGATGAAATGCACAGTGTCCAAGTTTACTAGGCAAGCCAGAACCAGGCAGAGGATGGTTTTATGTCAGGAAGCCATTATTTCTGAGCGCTGATCGGCACTGCTCCTATCTCCGTGCTGGGAATGTCTCGCTGGAGCTGTGATAAGACTGGAATCCTCAAAACACTCAATTCCTTTGTTGAAATGACTATTTATTTTATGTTGATGCTTGGAATTTCTGTGGCATTTTACATGTTCAACCCCCGGATGAACAGTATGTGTTTAACCTGTCTGAGGTAGGTGAGTCAATGTTGCTATTTCTCAACTGGAGAACCTGAGATGATGTGGGGGATGTAACTTGCCATGGTCTCTCAGTGAGTCATTGTTAAATGGTCCCCAGGACATGCTAACTTCTAATCCTGAGCTTGTTACTCCAGAGCACACAGTCTGAACTTGAATTTTCCTGTGTGTTGCATTTCGCTGGTTCGCTTATGGCTGTTGGGGGTTACCCTATAGATGGCACATTCACTGGCTTTGGAGAAAATTCAACAGCTGGTATCCAAGTCAAGCTTCTGAGGAATTCCCTCTAGAGCCAGTCTCCAGTTGGACAGACGGAGGCATGGCCTTGTTTTAGACATGCCTGGGTTTGCAGGAGTTTAAGGTAAAAGTGGGGTGACCAGATAGCAAATGTGAAAAATTGGGACGGGGTGGGGGTAATAGGAACCTATATAAGAAAAATATCTAAAAATTGGGACTGGCCCTATAAAATTGGGACATCTGGTCACTCTAGTAAAAAGTCTGGATTACATGTGAAGTCCAGTTGGGAGGCAGAAGCTCACAGCTGCCTGCTTGCAGTGTCACAGGTATTGGAGTTAGTGGATTTTGACCTTTGTTACATGAGGGGCAAACTAACCTTTTTATATCCCTGATCCACACTGGGTAGCAAGAGCTGTGGGGAGTTCCAACTCTTCACAGCATTGTTGCGTGCCACTCCTCTATGACATACTATAACAATAATACCTACCTCCCCCACAGCACTTTTCATCAGTAGATTTCAAAGTGCTACCGAAACTAAGGATTGTGAATCTTCACGACATCCCTGTGAGGCTGGGTGTCAATGTTATCTCCACTGTACAGATGGGGAACTGAGACACGGAGATGCAAAGTGACTCACCCAAGGTCCCACGGTCTGTGGTGGAGCAGGGACTCATACCAAGATCTCCCAAGTGTAGCTTCATTATTAATGGAGTGTAACCCTTCTGCCCATCAGAGTTGGCAGCAACAAGGGCCGGGTTCAGTATCCAGGGGTTCCATTCCAATAGCACAATACAAAAAAAACCGGCTCGAGCCCCCACCCAGTGACCTGGGACAACCATATACCACTCCTCTGGGCGTCTGTAAGAGACAATACTTCCCCTCTCGCAAGCACTGAGTCTGAGTGTACCAAAGCCTTTTAATAACAGGGAGAAACAACGTGGCATTATATTGGGGAAACACCACAAAAAAAGGTTAATAAACCAGACCATGAACCAGAAGCCCCCCTCCCAGCCAATAGGCCATGGCCTTCCCTTTGGCTCTTGAGTTCCGCAACCCCAAAAAGTCACTCAATAGTCCCAAAGTCCAGCAGCCCAAGAGTCTCTGTTCTGGGTCAGTGCAGAGTTCAAAAGTCAATTGGCAGAGTCTTACCTCCCAGCCTGGGTGGAATTGGAGGGTAGGGCACGGGGCACCTTACGTGGTCCGAGGCCAACTGCGCCGCCTCTCCGTGAGGTTCCGCTGCAGCTCTCACCGCAATCGGCTCTGCTCCGCTCTGCTGGCTGTCCCACAAACCGCTCTGCCCGTTGATCCGCTAGCTGCTCTGCTAGCCGACACACAGACAGCCGTGCTGGTGACTCTGCCCGCAGCACCAATGCCTCCGGTAGTTGACACACAGACAGCTGTGCCGCACCGGTCACTCTGCCCGCAGCACCAATGCCTCCGCTAGTTGACAGACAGCTCTGCTGCACCAGCCACTCTGCCCGAAGCACCAACGGCTCATACAGACAACTCTGCCACACCAGCCACTCCACAGCACCAACAACTCTGCTAGCCGACACGCAGACTGCTCTGCTGCACCAGCCACTCTGCACTTTTTTCAGGCCCCCCTACTTAAGACAGTGCTCAGTGATTTCTTTAGCTCTTAGGTGATTTCAGCTCACAGTAGGGGAGCCTTAGTGCAGGTGCACTAGTGAGCCCAAAGCAATTTTCAGCTCAGCAGCCTGGAACCAGGCTCCCAATGGAAGCAAAATTCAATTCTGACATTCCACAGTGGAGAGAGGCAGGGTGCAATAGGCCTGAAAAGCCCTCAGACACAGCCCTCACCAAAAGGTATAGGTGCTTGTCCACCACCTCTCTCAATCTCACAGTGTTCTGAAACGCATGGCCCTTGCCCACTGAGTGCTACCTAGATGATGGCGAGTCCCTCCATCATAACAAGGGCCAAGTACATGTCCATAGTCCTTCATTCACATAATCACAGTAACATCACTTTATCATTCCTGCCCCAATAACATAGAAACTGGGGCTCCCTCATCACCCGAAGTGGCCATGTGGGCTGCTGTGGGCTCAGGCTAGGCGCAGTGGGTGTGTCTATGCAAATTGATCAGCCCCAGAATTATTTTCTAAGACTCACTGCAATTCCCATAGTTCGCCACCATATGTCAGAATATATCTCATTCCTGACACTGCTTACAGGAGGTTGCAAAATGCACTTGTTGCTAATAACAGGTTTGTTCTTTAGCGGCTGCACAGAGATTAATAAAGAAGAAGATTGGTGACATGCAGAGGCTGGGTTTTATTGATACCACAATCAATGTAAGCAAAATGACAGAACTACTAAAGCAATATGAGAATAACAGCAGAGGCAGTAGCCCTTATACTCACGAATCTGGGGGGCTGTGAGTTTCCTTCAAAGTGAGATTAAGCATGAAGGTTAATGGCCTTTTATGCACCTAATCTTTATCCCCACATATTTCTGACACTATTATTCACCATAATGAAGTCACCCTCTTGTCCATATTTGTCATTCCCACTCCCCATTTTGGGGGTTCTGACAATTGTCGTGAGCATTTGCTGAGCTAGAAGGTACTCTGAGCAGTGCAGTTAAGGAAGTCTTTGCTGATTGGTTAACTGTCTTTGATCATGCTGACTGATGTCTGCAGTGCCTCATAGGGCAGATGGAGGAGTTCCCCTAGAGTATTTCTGGCCCTTTCTTTGCAAGTTCCCAGAGGCTGCTTCTGAGGGCTCTGTTACGCAAGGTTCTGTCTCATTCCTTGGCAGTACTGTCTACCTGCTGACAAGAGCTAGAGTGCAGCAGTGCCCTGACCACGCCTCTTACACCTGGGCTAGGCGCAGAGGTGGCTTAAGAATTGGTCAGACCATCTTTACATGGACAAAAAAATTCCCGTGACAGGGGAATTCTCTGCTGCCCAAATGGGACCAGAATGTGGACCTTTTGTCTCTGGAGTGGTGCAAAGGGGCTGGATTAGGTCTGATCCAGTGACTTTAAACTGAAGAGCAAAGGCTAGAAGCAAACCAATACAACTGGACGTGGAGCTTGTTAGGAATTGTATTTCTGATGCTCCTTGATGTCTCTTTTTTTGGTCACAGACCCATGGAGAAGTATTACACTACCCCTTTAATGGAGAAATCCCACAAGCAGTAGAAAGCCTAACAAATATTTGCCATTAGATCAATCCTTTCTGTTTAAAGTGCAATGTTTGTAGCTGAGCTCTGACCCAGGAAGGTCAGGCGGAGTATCAAGGTTGCATTATATAAAGGCAAGAAATATATGCTGGAAAGTTGATGGGAAGAGTTTGCTGCTTAGAGGGGGAATGTTAGGTTTTCCAGAAGAGAAACCATGAAGACCTTATTCGTTTTTATCCTTGTGATGAGTGTTTGGTCTTGTTCTGGTAAGTTCCTCTAAACAGGAAGAGCATCCATTCTTACTGGATGAATGACCAATGCTTGTTTTAATGGGCCTGTGATATATTTGTGTCAGGGTTGCCAGTGTATGACTATGAACCGTCCATCACGGAAGAAGCTCTGCGTGCCTCCATTGGAAGAGTGAATTCTAGATCACGATGGCCAGTCCTATTTGGCGTTGTCAGGAGCTATGTTAGAGGGGTGAGTGTGGAGCTGGTCTAAAGCGTGTCACTGAGACATGTTTGCGGTGGAGAGAAACAGGGAAATGTCAACTAATTTTGTTTTGGTTTGGAATGTGCACATTTTCTTCACAGAAAAAAAGGTGATTTTTTTTTTTTCTTGGGCACTCAGTCAAAATTTTTGATTTTCAAAAACTAAAATCATGTTCTTTGGAAAACCAAAATATTGTCAGTTTTCACTTTTCATTCGCCAAAAACCCCTTGGTTTTTTTTTTCCTTTTTGAGGGACACTTCAAGGAAAAGCAACTTTTTCATAAAATTCCACGGAAAAATAATTAGCATTTTCAACCAGTTCTAGAAAAGTGCTCTCCATTTTTGGGTGCATTGTAATGTGGCTCAGTTGAACATTTCTTGGCCAGTGTTTATAATATTTACTAGATGCACTTGTCCTTATCACTTATGTTCACGGTTCATGCTGTCTAAACATATTCAGTCTGTATGTAGTATAATGACAGCAATTCTACTGGTCATGTGTAGCTGGCACTAGCTGCCTTCTGAGGAAGCTGTAGGCACTGAAAATTGCTTTAACAGGCTCAACTTTCTTATGTTCAATTGTTATTACACAAGGGACTTTTTGAAAAGCAAAAAACCAAATGTAACTGTCACACTCCTGGCCCCAGTGACATATGCTGTAATTACTGCATTGTAATATAAAATTGAGGCTTGCATTCCCGGACAAATCCAAAGCCCCACTGTTTCTAAACTTTGAACTTGGAATGTACCTAGTCCTGCATGATGAATGGCCCCATGGTCCTGCTGGAATAAATCTAGTTTGGAAATATTGCAGGTAAAAAGATTGGAAAATAAGGTGCGGAAAGTAAAAGGGAGATTCCCTAGGTCTGAAAAGTCAATAAGAATGGGAGGAAGAGGAGAGAAGACCTTAATACTCATTAACTGCAAATGTACCTACCAGTCTTTAAAGTTTGTCATGTTTCCTGCTGGACATTACTTCTCAGCACCTGTTCTGGTAACAGTATTATTATTTGGTATTATTGAACGCTTATATAGTGAACACTGCCTAAAGGCAACAACCAGATTTGGCCTCCTGGTGCTAGACACTGTACAGACACCCTTCCTAAGGGTCTCACTTTGGAAATGGATTGTTACACAGCTTCTGTGACATTTATAAGCTAAAATAATGAGATGGCAGACCTATAACATAGCCGGGCATGAATAAACTATGGAGTGAAGGGTAAGTTGCAATTGCAAGGGTAATGATGGAAAGAGGAAACCCAAGAAAAATTTCCTTTTAGCTCTATAGGGAGCTTTTTTCCCAACGTGATCATCCTTGGGGGTTTTTTGGTGTAACAGATTCCTCATAAATAAGGTTAGTTAACAGTAAATACAGGTTAATTGTAACTCGTCTTTGATTCTGTACCCTTGACGGTTCTCGTTGGGACTGTTTACAACACGCAAGGCAGAGCTATGATTCAACAGCGGCTTTGCTGTCGGTGCTAATGAAGTGTGCGAGTGAATAACCCTCTCTCATTAGGGAGACAATGTGAGTTAAAGCAGCAGTCTCCCGTGTTAGTCCTTAGAGCTCCGAGGTTCTGTTTGGATGGCAAAGCAGCCACACAGGAGAGCTGGTGCCCAGACTCTTTCAGAGCCCATATACTTCCAGAGGAAGATCTGTGAGCTACAGGTGTAAAACCTCAGGACCGGAGCAGGAAGGGAACTGTTAAATGAAGCAATTTACCCTGGCGAGAGACCCTAGAGAGTGACTCATTGCAGGTGCTGCTTGGGACCATTGTGCCTTACCTGAGGCTTCTTGCAGGAGGAGTTGCTAGTGCGCAGCTTTTACCAACTTAGTTCAAGGAAATAAGACATGGTGCAACTGTTTTATTTACAAAATGTCCACAAGAAAATATCCTGACCCTGTCCCTGATATTCTGCTCCAGATGGGATACTGACCCTCAAGGCCCTGATTTCTGCCAGAGTTTGACAAAGAGGCAATAGTACCATGTACGGTACACAGGGAAAAATAACTCAAGCAGCAATCACACATGCTATTGGCTTTTTCTTCTTTTACAGGTTGACCTGTTTGATAACAATGCCTACAACATAGTGTTGGACTTCATTGTTCGAGAAACCACCTGCACTAAAGATTCAGAGAAGGACCCGTCCTTGTGCGACTTCAGAGTGGGACGCTATGTGGTAAGCGTGCTGGGTCTCCTAGCATGGAAAACACCATCTGTGTGATTGAATGTGGCTTGGGAATCTGTCAGTTTTTGTGCTGGTCATTTAAGGCCTTCGCTAAGCAAATACTTGGCTCGAAGCATGAAGTAAATGACATTTGAGGACTGGCCATTATTCATAACCTGCTGTAGACCCCTCCCTGCTCAACATGCACAGGGTGGGAGAAAGAGGTATTCCATGCTACCTTAGAAAGGACAGACCAAGTTCATCTTCATTATTTTACATTGCCTTGCTTAACAACACAGGTGTGGATACAATGTTTTTTTCACAGCAAAAAATTCCCGACTGAAAAATTGCTCCTGCATCTTTCCCTCCATGATGAGCGTATTCATAAATTCCAAGGCCAGAAGGGATCATTGAGACTCATGTGATCATTGACCCCTTGTGGGTGGAACCCAGACTAAAGAACTTTCCTGAATGAATTCCTGTTTCAACTAGAGCAGGTCTTTTAGAAAAGCAGCCAGCCTTGGTTTAAAAATTGCCAGTGATGAAGAATCCAGCATGACCCTCGATAAATTGTTCCAATAGTTAATTCTCCTCACTGTTAAGAGACACTTTTTTTGTCTTATCTGAACTGTTTCAACTTCCAGGCATTGAATGTTGTATCTTTTGTCAGCTAGATTGAGGAGCCCTCTATTATCAGGAGCTCAATCAGAAGGTTAAGGGATGACTTGGTTAGCTTTGAAGCACGTACATGGTACCTGTGTAAGTACTTCGAAGCTAACCAGGTCATCCCTTAACCTTCTGATTGAGCTCCTGGAGTTTTCCAGTCCTGTAATCATTCTCATGGCTCTTTTCTGAACCCTGAACAATTCCTTAAGGATATTGAGAAATTGGAGATGACAGAACTGGTCAGAGGATTCCAGTAGCAGTCATATCAATGCCAAATATAGAGAGAATATAACCTCTGTACTCCCACTCAAGATTCCCCTGTTTATACATCCCAAGGATCACATCAACCCTTTTGGCCACACTATCACACTAGACTGAGAAACTCTGGGGAAGCAAGGTGTGAGGCACCTCACCTTAGTGCTGTCCACGCTGCCCCTATTTGTGTTTGGGCAGAAGGCAACAGTCTCCAGGGTGTGGAGATGATGTCTTTCAGGAGCACAAAAGCCATACACACCCAGTTCAAAATGGAAAGACTCCAGAAACTGGTGACTACATTGAACTGCCACAAATAAGTTTTGCTGGAAGACCAGAACCAGAGGCTAATCCATGGCTGTGAACAGTAAGCTCTCTCAGGTCCCTGCTCTTGGTAGCTGGCCATCAAAAAGCTGTATGACTTTTGATTGAAACTTGTTCTCCAGGCAGTGCCAGTAGGCTTATGCCATAGCTTCCATAGCTGAATGGGTGAACTCTATTTTGCTCTGTTGCAGCAAACGGCCTTCTGCAGAAGTACAGTGCGGGTCTCTGAAGAGCAGATACAGAACTTGGCAGTTTACTGCAGCCAGGATGGGTCCAGCTCTGAATCCTCGAGCAGCGAGGAGGTAAGCAAGTGGAAAATTGGCTTTTGCCATGCAGCTTTGTCTTAAGGAAAATTCTGCCTCTGGTGCCCATGGGCTTGGCTTCCACTATCCTGAATAGGAGCTGCACATGCATATCTGAAGACACTCTGCCTCCATGGAACGTTCCAAAGAAACAGTGAATGACTGAGACAAATGTGGTGGTCGCTTTAGCGGGGAAAACAGCCCTTCAGCACACCGCCAACAAAGAACAAAACTGCCTCTCCCGACAGTGTTCCATTCCCCTCTCCAGGTCTGGAACTTAGCTATTTTGTCTCATGCATCACCCCAGATCGGCTGGGATCTTTGATCTTCCCTGATGGATGCCTTGGGAGAACTTGAGCTGCAGACTTTGAAACTACAGATGCTCCCTGGATTACACAAAACCTGCCCTGTGCAAATTTGCACTTATGGAAAAAGTTCCGTAAGCTAAGGAGGGTTTTTTGTTTTTTGGCTTGCGTAATGGTTGGAGATACATTTCTGACTTGTGCAAAATTTGAGTTATGCAAGGTGTTCCGGAATGGAACACTTGCGTAAGTCGGGGGGTGTCTGTAATTCTACATTGTCCTGCATAGTATTTGTATGCATGAACGTAGATATGCAAATATGCTGCTCTAATAGTCAGAAACAAATACGATTTATTCACCTACACTTCTGTTTTGATGATCAAGTCATCACTAGTCCAAGCACTTAGTGTTATAACTAAAGCACTTTCACTCTGGGATCTGTTCCACATTCTTCTTTGGTTTTGATTGGCTCACTTGGTTCTTAGACTTGAGTAAAGATTGACCAAAATAGCTGAACTCCACCTGGCTCTGTTTCAAAACTGTGCAAATGTGCACATTTTGAAAGACATTGATGTAAAACCAAGTTCACCTGGGTGCCAATTTTCCTACTGCTGGACAAACATGTTGCTGCATTTCCAGATTGTAACAAAGCAAGAAAGCAGCTGAGTTCTGGATGGTGTCATAGAATCATAGGTCCCTTCCACCCTCACACTTCTATCTAGCCCATCCCTAACATTTTCCTAAAATCTAATTGAAATCTTCCTTGCTACAGATTAAACTTATTACATCTTATCCTACCTTCAGTGAAGATAGAGAGCAATTGGTCACCATCTTCTTTATAAGAGCCCTTAACATATTTGAAGGCTATCATCAGGTCCTGCACCCCACCCTCTCCCCACTTCCAGGCTCTCTTTCATAGTACTAAACATGACCAAGTTTTTTTAACCTTTCCTCATAGGTAGGCCTGGGAAGATTAGATTTTTGTTGGTAATTATCAGTTTCATTGGCTACACACAAACTCACAAAAAATATTTCCATCAATAATAATCCAAATGTACAGATAGGCAAAGTAAGAAATGCTGCTTCAGAATTTCCTAGTTGTATATTTTGACATGTCATATTGGTGATTTGTGTTTAAACTATTACAAAGTTTTACCTTTTTATACCTGTCTATTATCTTTAACCAGGTATTGGCTGATCCCCCATAACTTCCCGCAACTGTGAAAATTTAAATACATAAAGGTAGAAAACAGGCTCAGAAATAACATTGAGATTATCCATAGCTTTTAAAATTTCAAATTCTGCCAAGCCTTCTCATAGGTCAGGTTTTCTAAACGGCTTATCACTTTTGTTCTTCTCTGGACTCTCTCCAGTTTGATCCATATCTTTTTCTAAAGTGTGATGCCCAAAACTGGATTCAACACTCCAGCAGAGGCCTCCCCAGTGCTGAGTAAAGCAGCGCAATTACCTCCTGTGTCTCACTCCTGTTAACACACCCTAGAATACTAGCTTTTTCTGCAACTGCATCATACTAACTCATAGCAATTTGTGACCCACTCTAATAACCCTCAGATCCTTTTCAGCAGTACTACCACCTACCCAGTCATTCCCCATTTTGTAGCTTTACATTTGATTTCTCCTCCCCCCGGTCCTAACTGTAGTCCTTTGCACTAGTCTGTATTGAATTTAATTCTGTTGATCTTGGATCAATTCTCCAAGTTGTCTAGGTCATTTGAATTCTAATCCTGTATTCCAGCGTACTCACAACCCCTTATACGTTGCTGTCCCCAACAAATTGTATAAGATACTCTCCACTCCAAAACAAAACTATAGACCAGTACTAGACCTAGGATGGACCTCTGCGAGACTCCACTAGAGAGATCCTCCCAGTTTGACAGTGAACCATTGATAACTACTCTTTAAGTCAGGGGTGGGCAAACTATATGGCCAGTGGGACCATCCTGCTTGGCCCCCCAACCGGGGAGGCTGACTCTGACCCCTCCCCTGCCTTGACCCCTCTCCCGGAGCCATGCCGCTGCACAGTCAGTGCTCTGGGCGGGGAAGGGCAGTGTGCTCCCATGGGGCAGTGTGTCTGGCTCTGCATCGAGCCAGATGTGCGCTGCTCTGAGCAGCATGGTAAGGGGGCCAGTGCTGGGGGGTTGGATAAGGGGCAGTGGCTCCAGGGGAGCAGTCAGGGGACAGGGAGCAGGGTGGGTTGGATAGGGGGTGGGGTCCCAGGGTGGTGGTTTGGGGTGGAGGTTCTCTGGAGGGGGCGGTCAGGGAGCAGGAGGGGTTGGAGAGGTCGAGGGTTCTGAGGGGGACAGTCAGGGGCTGGAAAGTGGGAGGAGGCTGGATAGGGAGAGGGGCCAGGCTGCTTGGGGAGGCACAGCCTTCCCTACCCAGCCCTCCATACCATTTTACAACCCCTATGTAGCCCTCGGTCCAGAAAGTTTGCCCACCCCTGCTTTAAGTACCGTTCTTCAACCAGTTGTGCCACACACCTGGCAGTAATTTCATCTAGGCCATCCTATCCCTGCTTGTTTATGAGAATGTCATGTAGGACTTTGTCAAAAGCCTTATTAAAATCAAGATAGATCATATCTGCTGCCATCCACTAGGCCAGAGGAAATTAGATTGGCATAATTTGTTCTTGACAAATTCATGCTGGCTATTCCTTATTACTCTATCGGCCTCTAGGTGCTCACAAATTCATTGTTAAATTCATATTTGTTCAAATAACCTTGCAGGTATCAAAGTTAGGCTGATTGGATCATTTGTCTTCTCCCTTTTCAAGATAGTACGTTGGCTCTTTCCAGTTCTCTCGGATCTCACCCATCCTTCATGAATTAACAAAGATAATCCCTAATGGTTCTGATTGCATCAGCTAGTTCCAGAAGTACCGTGCAGTGGATTGTGTTAGGCCCTGCTGACTGGAAAACAACTAATTTACCTAAATATTCTGTAACCTATTCATTCTTGTGTTCCTTCTGACTTGTTACTATTAATTGTTAAGCATCTGGTCACAATAAAGTCTTTTTAGTGAAGACTGAAGCAAAATAGGCATTTAACGCCCACGGTCTCTTGATGTCCTCCATTATTAGCTATCCTTGCCCACTTTTTAGTAGCAGACCTACATTTTCCTTTGTCTTTCTCTTGTTCCTGTGTATTTATAGAACCTTTTCTTTGGCCTGGTCTAGACAAGGAAATTAGGTTGGTATAACTACATGGCTCAGGGATGTGAAAAATCCACACCCCTTAGCAATGCAATTACCCTGATCTAATCGCCAGTGTTGGCCGCGCTAGGTTGACGGAAGACTTCCTAGCTGTATTGCTGCAGCACTTTAAGTGTAGACAAGCCCTTATAGTGTTTTATGTCCCTTTTCGGGTATAACTCATTCTGCACCTTGCTTTTCTGGTTTTGTACCTGATGTTATTACATTTTTTGTTTGAACATTTTGCACCACTCTGTTTCTTGTTAATTGTCATGGTGTTTAAAGTTGTGCCCAATATTTATGTTCAGAAATCAAGTTTGCAATTCAGGCAAAAGCTTATTGTGCCAGAATATGGGGACCACTTGTGTCACTGGTTAACCGCTAGAGCTCGATGAATAACTTGTAGCAAATAAGATTCAAACGTCAGCATCTTTGATTTGTCAGAATAGCTTGTGATTTTCTTGTGTTCAGTCCCTATTCCCAACTGTTCAGAGAATATGTTCTAGGAGTTCACCATCTGTAGCCCAGAAGCAGTGCAATTTGACTGTTTAAAATTCAAGTGATGTGGGTAAATTTGGAGCATTGATTCTGTTCCCTGACTAACATGACTCCTATAGTGGGTATGCAGTGTAAATACTCAGATTTTGGAGAAGAGTCATTTCAGTGAATACTCTTGAACAGTCATTTAAAATTGTCGATTGTTGCCCTTATTCCTGTCAGGAAACACAGTAGCCATAATACTTATGGAGCATAAAAGCCAAAGGGAAGTGATGCCAGAGAAAAAAAGGAAATAAGTTTTCTTCTGCAAAAGGTGCCTGCAAATCTGCCTTTGGAGGTTATGGTTTAGATCAGGAGTTCCTAGCCTGGCATGTTGTGAATGGGTATTGAGGGTGGGATGACGGGGCACATCTGGGATGACGGGGCACATCTGTCCTGCCCTTCCTGGTCACAGTACAAACGCTAGCTGAGACGAACAAGGGTGCCATGGATTGACTGACGGGCCCATCCTGGCACCAGTGAAGTCAGTTAGAACCACAAACCACTTGTCTCTGTATCAACACGAGAGGGGAGACTTCCTGCTTGCTTGCGGGTGGGGTTGGTTGGAAGTGTTGCATAGCCTCAGAGAAGCTGGCTTGCTGGAACGGAGAATTTCTATGGCTGTATGTTTGTTACCATAAATGGCTGGGGACCAGTCGTCTTCCAACAAAATTCCCATTGATATCAGGGGGGCAAGATCAGGCTTATGTCCCAGTGATGCTACTGGGAGAGAGTGACTTCGGTATAAACTGTTAAGGTTTCTAGAAAAGCCCAAAGGCTCTAAGCCAACGTCCCTAATCACATTGGTTTCAGAGGTTCTAATTAACAGTGGGATACCTTTGAAAAGCTCCTTTTGATTTGCAGGGGTGGGTGGAGAGCCTCTGTTTCCAGAGTCCCGTTTTAAAGATGATTTCCCTGCATGCCAGCCAGGGCTAGCAAGCCAGGTTCCTCTTGGACTGGCTGTCCCCTTTCCAGTACTCATATTTCCTTAAGCTGGTTCAGTGATGTTTCTCACAGAGTAATTTTAAACGAGATAAAATCATGGCAAATCCAAAAGGCTGCCTTTGACTGCTGCTTACTATGACAGCTTAGTATATATGTCTTTTAAAGATGTCTTTATTTTTAGATGATGTTCATGGAAATGATGGCCCCAGATAGAAGGGGTGACAGTCGCAATGACGGTAAGTAATTTGGGTGATTGACTCTTCGTCACTCAGAGGTTTGATGCATATTGTCGGCAGCCTAATATAGACAAGATTTCTTTTACCCCCTTAACTACCAAATAACCACCCTAACCAAAGTGTAAATGCTTTGAATTCTCAATATACTCTTGGGGTAAAAAACGCCTGACTTATTGATCCAAGGTGCGGGTGAGACAGGGAAGCGTAACTTGAGGGAGTGGCCAATGTGGAATGATAGCGATGCTACCAGGCGCAGGACTATCGCTGGCTTTCACAGGGCTGGGAGGGTATGTAATTCTGAGAGCGTGGAGAGGGGAACAGTCTTCAGCCTCAGGCAGTGGTAACATTTGCATTCTCTCTGGGCCCACCAGCACAATTTCTTTCCAAGCTTCCCTGGGCAGGTGTTTCTTTACCCTGGAACAGAGCAAGGAATCGATTGATTGATTTGGTTCAGTGGCTGAACTGGGAGAGGGGGAGGGATTTACTTTCAAACTGAAGCTGATTTTTTTTTCTTGACAAAATAAAATAAAAACAACTGAAAACTTCTTTGGGGTCGAATGAAACACTTGGAATGTTGATTCAACTCGACAGTTCTGGAATGGAATGTCAATTTAACCTATTAAAAATTGGTTTGAGGCTGAAACTATTCACCAAATTTGAGTTCAATTCATGAACAGCATTTTTGGAGTGAATTTACGCTTTGCCCAAAACACTTTACACCTGCTAGGCCGATGTTTAATAGCATGGTGTAGAGATCTCTCCATATGAGGAGAGATTAAAAAGACTGGCACTGTTCAGCTTAGAAAAGAGATGACTAAGGGGGGTTATGATAAGGGTCTATTACATCTTGACTAGTGTAGAGAAAGTGAACAGGGAGGTGATATTTACCCCATCACATAACAGAAGAACTAGGGGTCACCTAATGAAATGAATAGGCAGCAGGCTAGAACAAACAAAAGAGAGTACTTCTTCACACAACACAGTCAAACCTGTGAAGGCCCAATGTATAAACGGGTTCAAAATAGAATCAGATAAGTTCATGGAGGATAGATCCATCAATGGCTATTAGCCGAGATAGTCAGGGATGCAACCCCTGCCAGAAGCTGGGACTGGAAAACGGGATGGATCAGTTGATAATTGTCCTGTTCTGTTCATTCCCTCTAAAGCATCTGGCACTGGCCACTGTCAGAGACAGGCTACTGGCCCAGTATGGCTCACAGAGCTATCCTGTGGCTCTTCCTGCCAATGGCAGGGCTAGTGCAGGAGGCAATCAGCACCCCAGCAGCAGTGGCCAGAGTCATGCTGCATGTGGAGACTATGTTGAAGCAGAACTTCTAGGTGCATTAGAGCAACAGCTGCACCTGGCAAGAGTGACACGTGCTCCTCAGCTCTGCTGCTTGTCCATGAGCCAGTGCAGAAAGGGCTGGGCCATTAGCACATCCTTGCTGCCCCCTTTGAGCATCTAATTAGTGCTGTGGGCATCATGGAAACTCTTCCTTTGTGCTCAGGGTTCAGGCAGGGAATCTAGCTGTTCCTTGCAGAGGTGCATACAGTGGGGAGTTAGGAAAGGACTCTGTACATTTCCCCCACCTTTCATAGCCATACAAGTGCACACAGAGCAGCTGTCACTGCATAAGGCTTTGGGTGTGGCTGCAGGGGCATCTATTTTTAGGCTCTAGACTGCAGGAGGCAGATTAAGCAGTAGCAGACTGCGGCTTACAGCAGGTTTTTGTTGCTCTCTCCTGTGTTCAGTGCTGTATAAAAGGGCAGATTCCAGCTCCACATTTAAATACGTGTCAGTAAAGTCAGTCCTTAGAAGAGAGAGAGTTTAGTAGAGGGCTGAAATTCTTTAGTTGTGCAAGGTTAAATCTTGCACAGAACACAGCTCTCTGGCTCAAAGCATCCTCAGGACAAAATGGGACACTTGTCCCAGATTTCCTTGTTGGAGACCTTTTGAGGGGGTAACAGTTCTTCCTCCTCATCATCAAAGTTTAGACTCCCAGCTCCACAGCTGGGAGCTGATCCTCTTATTTGGACTCCATGTAAAATGGAAACACAATGAAGCTCCAGCAATTCACAGCTACTCTGGAGAGTTCTGCATACTCATGGCTACATTCAGAACATACGAACCCCAGCATAGACCGATAGGTCATGTTGGTGAACATCATGATTTCCCATAAAGGAAATCCCAACTGCTCCTTGGCCTCATTCACTACTTACCTCAAGTCTGTACATCATGAGGTTCACCTCATCAGAAGTCGGGGTGTGCTTTTTCTGTATGGGATTAGCCCCTGGTTGTCCTAACCCTTACTCCGATGCTTTGGGGGGATGTCCTGCTCAAACTGATTGTGAGAATACTGAAGGGACCCACTAATATTCCATGTTCTTTTCCAAAAGGTAAACTTGCTCCTGAGGCCTTCTCTTCAGGGAGAAGACGCCAGAGCTACAAAGCTTAGCGCCAATCCAGAGGTAAATACACTTGCTTGAATGTGCCTTCTATCAAGGTGTGTCCCGGGACTTCAGAGGTGATTGCTTAGAATAAATGACCTCCTAGGAATATAGGAATCCTCAAACTGTGACTTGGCTACTAGTGAGCTGGAAGCCAGCCTGTCCTGGGAGTTTAGGGTAGTCTACACAGCAAGCAGTAGCCTGCGGCAGTGAGTCTACAGGTCGAGCTCATGCTGTGGCGCTGAAAATAGCTGTGTAGATAATTGAGCTCAGGCTCTGAAGCCCCTCTCTGGGGTCTGAGCACTTTCGTGGGCTAATACCCACTTTGTCGAAGTGGGTATTAGCCCACAAAAGCCAAAAGCTTATGCTTCAATACTTTTGTTAGTCCTTAAGGTACCACAGGACTCTTTGTTGCTTCTGCAGATCCAGACTAACACAGCTACCCCTCTGATTCTTGACAGAAAACAAAGAAACTATATGAAAAGATGGAGTTTGTGTGTAGCCCATGTCTTCCAGTCAATGGGATCTCCTACTGATCCCATCCCTCACATGACTCTTACAAACCATTCTCTGCTGTTGTACCTGTGCAGAGAGCCTGAAAATGGTTTCTTACCTCTATCTGCTTTGGGGTACATGGGTTCTCCTCTTTCTTCTTCTGGAGGTCACATGCTGCCAATTTTCTTCCCCATTCTGCACAGCCCTCTCTGATTCTTCAGCATGCCGTGCCTGCAGTACCAAGCACTGACTTCTATCCAGAAAGCCTTCATTTTCTCTGATGCAATGCAGAGTCTCTAGGCCTTTAACTTTCTCTTCCAATATGGAGACTGGCTTGCACTTCGTACAGACAAAGTCACATCTACCCTCCGGGAGAAAGACAAACATAGCATATCCTGTGTAACCCTTCTGCCCATCAGAGTTGGCAGCAACAAGGGCCGGGTTCAGTATCCAGGGGTTCCATTCTAATAGCACAATACAAAAAAAACCGGCTCGAGCCCCCACCCAGTGACCTGGGACAACCATATACCACTCCTCTGGGCGTCTGTAAGAGACAATACTTCCCCTCTCGCAAGCACAGAGTCTGAGTGTACCAAAGCCTTTTAATAACAGGGAGAAACAATGTGGCATTATATTGGGGAAACACCACAAACAAGGTTAATAAACCAAACCATGAACCAGAAGCCCCCCTCCCAGCAACTAGGCCGTGGCCTTCCCTTTGGCTCTTGAGTTCCACAACCCCAAAAGTCACTCAATAGCCCCAAAAGTCCAACAGCCCAAGAGTCTCTGTTCTTGGTCAGTGCAGAGTTCAAAAGTCAATTGGCAGAGTCTTACCTCCAGCCTGGGTGGAATTGGAGGGTAGGGCACGGGGCACCTTACGTGGTCCGAGGCCGACTGTGCCGCCTCTCCGTGAGGTTCCGCTGCAGCTCTCACCGCAATCGGCTCTGCTCCGCTCTGCTGGCTGTCCTACAAACCGCTCTGCCCATTGATCTGCTAGCTGCTCTGCTAGCCGACACACAGACAGCTGTGCCGCGCCGGTCACTCTGCCCGCAGCACCAACGCCTCCGCTAGTCAACAGACAGCTGTGCCGCGCCGGTCACTCTGCCTGCAGCACCAACAACTCTGCTAGCCATCCTGCTAGCCGACACACAGACTGCTCTGCTGCACCAGCCACTCTGCACTTTTCTCAGGCCCCCCTACTTAAGACAGTGCTCAGTGATTTCTTTAGCTCTTAGGTGATTTCAGCTCACAGTAGGGGAGCCTTAGTGCAGGTGCACCAGTGAGCCCAAAGCAATTTTCAGCTCAGCAGCCTGGAACCAGGCTCCTAATAGAAGCAAAAATTCAATTCTGATATTCCACAGTGCAGAGAGGCAGGGTGCAATAGGTCTGGGAGGCGCTCAGACAGCACCCTCACCAAAACATATAGGTGCTTATCCACCACCTCTCTCAATCTCACAGTGTTCTGAAACGCATGGCCCTTGCCCACTGAGTGCTACCTAGATGATGGCGAGTCCCTCCATCATAACAAGGGCCAAGTACATGTCCATAGTCCTTCATTCACATAATCACAGTAACATCACTTTATCATTCCTGCCCCAATAACATAGAAACTGGGGCTCCCTCATCAGCCGAAGTGGCCATGTGGGCTGCTGTGGGCTCAGGCTAGGCACAGTGGGTGTGTCTATGCAAATTGATCAGCCCCAGAATTATTTTCTAAGACTCACTGCAATTCCCATAGTTTGCCACCAGATGTCACAATATATCTCATTCCTGACACTGCTTACACCTGTGTAGCTCACAACAGCTAATCGCTCACTAGCCACATTGGCAAACTCCCTCGGTTGATTTCTCCTCTGTTGGCTGCTAACTCGGTTTGCAACTGGCTGCTTTTCTATAAGGCTTCTGGCTCAAATCAGTTGGCCTGGCTTGAAGCCTTCCCTCCAATCAACCACTCAAGGCCCACCTGGAACAAAGCACTCCCAATTCACACTTTTCCAACAACCAACCACACGGTCAAACAGCCCCTGCAGCTAGCTTCAGTCCAACGAATGGTCACAGCAGACAGACACTTGGATATTCACCTCACCTGCTCACAACACACCCCTAATGCAGCACTCACCATAGCTCCTCTCAGACTGTTCCCAGGTAAACTCCTCAGTTTGCTTCTCCTCTGTTCACAGCTTTGTGACCTTGGACACATCCATTTCCCCTTTGTCTGTCATGTCTATTTAGTGCAGTCTCCTTGACTAGCACAATGGAACCTCAGGGCCCTACTGTCATATAAACCATTACCTCTGTAATACAGTACAGTAAAGAGAACAAAGAAGCAATGTAATGGCAGCAGCTGTTCATTACACCTCTACCTGCAGTCTGGCTACAAGGATAACCTTATTTAGAGTCTAATTAATGCAAATAATAGTGAAGGCACAAGCAGTTCGTTGGCTTCAGTAAGTCTTGCATTGCACAAACTGCCTTTGCTAACCTACTTCTGAGAGGCTGCGTGGGAGTCGTTCTAATTGCTGCTGCTATTTCACCCACCATATCATGCGACAGAGAAGTTAATCTAAAGGAAAGTGACTTTAAATGAGATTCATGTGCACACCATGGAGATAGCTGGTTAGTATTTTAAACACTTGCAAAGTCTGCTGGGGAAAAGGAAAGTTGTTCTTTAAGCAGACAAATCTTTCTGCAGGGTACGAGATGGCCTGCGTGCAGTTCCTATTCACCACATAACCACAGCACTACTGGCACCCTTGCTGTCAGCCTGGGCAGAAGGAGCTAGGATACCAGGCCATATGTGAGGAGACTGAACTAACTTCTCCAGTTCGGAAAAATGATAGCTTTAGACAAAGATTAATGTCAGTGAGTCACTGACAAACCTCAAGCAGCTGTTGGACCCTGAGCCAGATTCTTGTTTAAAATTACATGGTAGGAGAGAGGTACTTTTTCTTTCAAACGAGAGGTCAAAATTAAAAAGAGAGAACCCAGTACCCTGCTAGATCAGGGCTCATTTTATTTCATCATGCTATTTAAAAAATAATGTCCTCCCTAAGTCTGTCCTCTTTTATGCTAGTCACAAATCATGGCAAGCTGACACACTGTTTTAATTACTGCTTTTCCTTTTTATGTAATCTTTGACCTTTCTAATTTCTTCCGACTTCCATGGTCAGGCTGCAGTGTTGTTCTAACCTGCAATTTATTTTCTTCTAGCTGGCTTTTCTCCCATTATGAGGCTCAAGATGACAACACTAAAGCTAAATCAAGAGTAAATAAAAGCTTTGATTTGCCTTAATGTTCTAAAACAAAGATTAAAATAAACCTAACTGGCTGTGGTTGGATTGTGAATTCATTCCAATGAGCACAGTGCAGTGGCACCAAGGATGAATGTAACTCATTCATCTATAGACCTATGGCAGGGAGTGTTGGGGGAGGGAGTTTATTTTATGTATAATTTTTATTTAAAATCTTTTGTTCAGCTCTTGCATTAGAAATACTGGGTTTTCTTTGGTTTTGCTGGCAAACTAGTGAAATGATCTCAGAACTCAAGAGACTGTAAGAAGCGTGATTGAGAGGGGGGTGGAGTCTCAGATTGCCTAAAAATCTGTCTGCATTTTTAATCTCTCTCAAAACCAGCGTCCAATAAAACTTGGAAGGGAGGTGAGGGATTCTCTTTGAATGAATTCACATCCCTTCTCTTTTTAATCTAAAGAGTGCAAGATCTCCCAAACCAGTTCTTTAGTCCCCCAAGAAGTCAGTCAGGTAAAACAGTAATATCGCCAATATTTTTTGTTCCCCAAGGTATAAAGTGTGCATACCCTCCCACTCACCCATAAAATCAACCACACCTAGAAACAAACAAGCAGGAAAACATCCTTTTAAAGGAAAATAAAACAAATGGAGAGGAACATAAGATTCTTAATATCTTACCTGCTTTCTTTCTTAGGATGAGCTGAGAACTTTAAGCTGCCAGTGGTAAATATGGGCCAGAGACACCCATCTCCCACCAGCTGGGCTAGGCTCTGGCTGTTCCCAAAGGTCAGAGGTGTGTGGATCGGAAGTTTTAGGAGGAGTTTGTCAAAGCCACAAAGGGTTATGGAGTGTCTGCTTTCCCTTTGTGCCTCCAGAAATCTCTCTTTGGTGGAGTCAGCTATGAAAACTGCAGCTGGGTTTGTTTTTTGAACCCCTCTTGTGTCCAGGGTTGGGTGTGTTGCCCTGAAGTTTAAGATAAAACAAACTAAGCAACAAGCCCCTGATTCTACTTCAAGTAACCTGTAGGTCATCACAGTTACAAATGTATTTTCTATCTTAATCACACCAGGGCAGTGTCTCCTCAGAGTAGATCCGATCCAGTGCAAAGTAACGGGGGTTTTGAAATATAGATAAGGCTAGATCTTCAGCTGGGAGAAATTGCCTTTGACTGCAGTGGAACTGGCTATCTGACTCATATTATAGCAGACTCTGAATACAAGAGGAGGCATCGAACACAATGGATAAGAGTGTGACAGCATAGAATAGTGGGATTTTCTGGCAATGAAAGAGCCAGCCTAGCTAACCTTGGACTTATTCGTATATGTGTACCTAATAGGAATCCTGGATGAAAAATACAGAGAGGATCTGAGAGCTGCTCTGGTCCTTCTAGGCAAAGGATAGTCCCAGTTCAGGCTGCATCATGTTTCCTGGGTGTGGGAGGAAAAGACATCATCCCTGGTGTACTCATTAAGAGACCACCTCTTTCGGCACAGCGTTGCATTCTCCATAACTTAGTGCATAGCCCTGGGTTGTCACTCACCTCCCCTGATCCTCCGCTGGAGTTTTATCTCTGCTCGGTGGAAGGAAAGAATCCCTGCAAGCTGGGAGCTGCTGCATAACTGATGAGCTGGGAGTGAGTGTTCATCCTGGCACAGACAGGGCCCTTTTTTTTTTTCCCACTGTAACCCTTCTGCCCATCAGAGTTGGCAGCCACAAGGGCCGGGTTCAGTATCCAGGGGTTCCATTCTAATAGCACAATACAAAAAAAACTGGCTTGAGCCCCCACCCAGTGACCTGGGACAACCATATACCACTCCTCTGGGCGTCTGTAAGAGACAATACTTTCCCTCTCGCAAGCACTGAGTCTGAGTGTACCAAAGCCTTTTAATAACAGGGAGAAACAATGTGGCATTATATTGGGGAAACACCACAAACAAGTTTAATGAACCAAACCATGAACCAGAAGCCCCCCTCCCAGCAACTAGGCTGTGGCCTTCCCTTTGGCTCTTGAGTTCCACAACCCCAAAAGTCACTCAATAGTCCCAAAAGTCCAACAGCCCAAGAGTCTCTGTTCTTGGTCAGTGCAGAGTTCAAAAGTCAATTGGCAGAGTCTTACCTCCAGCCTGGGTGGAAATGGAGGGTAGGGCTCGGGGCACCTTACGTGGTCCGAGGCCGACTGCGCCGCCTCTCCATGAGGTTCCGCTGCAGCTCTCCCCGCAATCGGCTCTGCTCCGCTCCGCTGGCTGTCCCACAAACTGCTCTGCCCGTTGATCCGCTAGCTGCTCTGCTAGCCGACACACAGACAGCTGTGCCGCGCCGGTCACTCTGCCCGCAGCACCCACGCCTCTGCTAAGTAACAGACAGACAGCTCTGCCGCGCCGGTCACTCTGCCTGCAGCACCAACGCCTCCGCTAGTCGACAGACAGCTGTGCCGCGCCGGTCACTCTGCCTGCAGCACCAACAACTCCGCTAGCCGTCCTGCTAGCCGACACACAGACTGCTCTGCTGCACCAGCCACTCTGCACTTTTCTCAGGCCCCCCTACTTAAGACAGTGCTCAGTGATTTCTTTAGCTCTTAAGTGATTTCAGCTCACAGTAGGGGAGCCTTAGTGCAGGTGCACCAGTGAGCCCAAAGCAATTTTCAGCTCAGCAGCCTGAAACCAGGCTCCTAATAGAAGCAAAATTCAATTCTGACATTTCACAGTGAACAGAGGCAGGGTACAAAAGGCCTGGGAGGCCCTCAGACAGAACCCTCACCAAAAGATATAGGTGCTTATCTACTACCTCTCTCAATCTCACAGTGTTCTGAAACGCATGGCCCTTGCCCAGTGAGTGCTACCTAGATGATGGCGAGTCCCTCCATCATAACAAGGGCCAAGTACATGTCCATAGTCCTTCATTCACATAATCACAGTAACATCACTTTATCATTCCTGCCCCAATAACATAGAAACTGGGGCTCCCTCATCAGCCGAAGTGGCCATGTGGGCTGCTGTGGGCTCAGGCTAGGCGCAGTGGGTGTGTCTATGCAAATTGTTAGCCCCAGAATTATTTTCTAAGACTCACTGCAATTCCCATAGTTCGCCACCAGATGTCAGAATATATCTCATTCCTGACACTGCTTACATCATATCTCATTCCTGACACTGCTTACACCACCATTATGCAACTTGGGTGAGGGGGCAGCCACAAAGATTCTGTTTCCCTGCAGCTGTTGCCCCTATCGTCAGCATCAGGTCGAGTAGCCGAGACCACCGGCCAGGGAAGCAACCCACTCCACCTTTCCTGACAAACAGAGGGACGCACCCCACCCATATACTTATCGCCTGCACCGCCACGGACTTGGACTCTCGCTACACACCATGGGTGGCGTACCCAAACACACCTATACACTAACGCTTTCAAAAACTCCCACACCCCAATCTGGATCTGTGCTGGATATGAAATATGCATGTACTTTGAAAATCCTGAAGCTTTTACATACAATCGCCCATAACCCCAGCCTGACTCCAGATGTCCAGCACCTTACTTCTTAACTTGTGCATGTTTTCATTTTTTTTTAACATTAGTTTTAATAAAGTTTTAAATCTGTTCTTATCAGTTTAAGTTTAATGAGCCAGTACTGAGAGCGTGCGGAGTTGGACAGCGCTACGCCTGGCTCATGAGATGGCTCATGGTGTCTGACACCATCAGGTGGTCCAGGGACATATACACTGAACACATCACAGGACATCATCAGTATCAGGTTGAGTAGCTGAGACCACCGGCCAGGGAAGCAACCCACCCCACCTTTCCTGACAAACAGAGGGACGCACCCCACCCATATACTTATCGCCTGCACCGCCACGGACTTGGACTCTCGCTACACACCATGGGTGGCGTACCCGAATGCACCTATACACTCACGCTTTCAAAAACTCCCACACCCCAATCTGGATCTGTGCTGGATATGAAATATGCATGTACTTTGAAAACCCTGAAGCTTTTACATACAATCGCCCATAACCCCAGCCTGACTCCAGATGTCCAGCACCTTACTTCTTAACTTGTGCATGTTTTCATTTTTTTTTTTAACATTAATTTTAATAAAGTTTTAAATCTGTTCTTGCTACCTCTGCGCTCTGTATCTGGTACCTCCAGCCTGCATATAAACTAGAATGCCACAGACTGCTTTCTGCAGAACAAAGCCCAGGTGTCCTGACAAATAGGAAAGTGGCTACAATAGCACACTCCAGCTGTTCTGAAGACCTGTCACTTTCTCTGCCATTCAGCAGTCGAGGAAACCGTCTGCTATGACTTTCCAGAGGGTGCCTTTCTCTCTTCGACCCAGTGTCTATAGGTATTTGATCTTGTTGCTCTCTAGGAATTGCTACTGCTCCCAGGAAAATCAGAACTTGGGTCAAAGCAGATTAAAGGAAATGGCAAGACTCCTTTTGACTGTGCAGTTAGGGGAGCCTGATGCAAAGTCATTGCTTTATTCCCAGGCAAAGCAGACTGTTGGAGGCCCTTTTGCTTTCTCCCGCACTGTCAACCTGGCATCTTTCATAAGCACTGAAGATTAAATCCGTGTTTACTCCCACAGCTGATACATAGCCAGGGAGTGGTGATGACTATTTCCTCACATGGGTGCGGGGGTTACACACTGGGAGGGCCACGCCTGGCCCAGAGAATAGCTCTTTGTCCATGATCCTTCCATCCTCCAGGGCTCTGGTGAGACTGAGTGCTGATTACAATGCTAGTTCTTTGGCCTGGCCACCTGCTGGTAAGGATCTGAGTTGAGGCCACAGATTTGTTCACACAAGCCAGGCAGTGGCTGTTAGCTGGTGGCTTACTACAGCTCATATAGGCTTTATGTTCCTGGGGGAAGTCTGTGCCTCAGTTGTTTTCACTTATTTATAAGACAGTAGTGTACAGGGAAATGCTTAGAAATTAGATTTTTGGCGATGATTATACCATGAAAATGTGGTGGAGCATGCGGAAGACATACCCTTGTGTTCTTTCACAAACACATGTAACCCAAGTGTACAGTTTGATTTAATGGCATTTCCTATAAAATCTGGCACCAAGTTATAACTAGAAATGGCTCCTCCTTTTAGACTGTCCATTGTACTGCTAATTTTAGTTTTCTAAACCTGTTTTAGGTCATTTTGTACATTTTGTATTGTGATCTCTTCAGTTTTGCGTGGGTTAGCCAAACGTGGTCTTACTATTTGCAAGAGACTCCTTTGTAGGTATATGAGAGGGAGAAGGTGGGTCAGGTGATATCTTTTATTGGACTAACTTCTGTGGTGAGAGAGACCTTGTAGGAATGGCATTTCAGCATACCTTTGTGAGCAACAGCCATGGAACAAGGCCATGAAACATGCCTCTTTACTGAACACCAGAAATGTGAGACAGCAATGCAGGGTGTGAACTGATGTTGATGTTAAAGGAAATAATTAGTAGCTGGTATGAATACAGGTTTATACACAATCTCCTTCCTTAAGCTGTGTCTGATTAGGTTTGTTAAATGCTTTAACTATGATCTGTTTTCTTGTATTTTTTTAAGTCAATTGAAGACCCAGCAGGACCAGAAGCCAAAGAACCAGCACACAAAGGAGGAACTTAACAGGAATTAACTTTATTAGACCAGCAAAAGCCATTCTGTAACATATTGACTACCTGCTCCCCGACCACTTTCCATTGAATGGCAAATGTCCATTGAAGTGTGCATACAAATGTGTGGAAATGGACATTCCATTGGATTGCTGTATATCAGGGCTTATTTGGAGACCTCACACACCTAGCATAATTGTCTCCAATGTGTGGTGTATCATCTTATCATGGTGCTATTAAAGGATCATTATATTGTTTCCATGGGCTGGGAGGCTCACTGGCCGGTGACACTCATCGCTTTTTGTTGTGCTTGTTGCTAACTCTGGTTCAATTTAAAACACAACAATTTCTGCCCTCTACACCGATCTTTCCAGACACAAAACAGGAAGGGGGTCTAGTTCTTTTGCACATCCCTGCAGAAGGTATGTGCAAAAGGGGCAAGGGATGTGTGGATTTATTTAGTTGCCTTCCGGGAGAGAGGTTAGCTCTTCAGATAAAAGGTACGTGCTGTCTCTCAAACCTTGGGGTACAATTTACTGACAAGCCCTGCTCTCTGAATTTATACAGTAAATCAGAGAAATTGTACCAACTTCCTCTTGCTTTATTGTGATCTCCCATCACAATTAGTTAATTTGTATAATTCTTTGCATATGCAAATAACTCAAGTGTAGTGGGTGGTGGAAAGGGGGCAGGGAAAGGCATACTGAAAAGGGGAGGAGAGAACCATGCTTCTGGCTACTTGCACTAATCTGAGTAGTCTTCCACAGCGCACCAGTGACACTGCCTGCTACTACCTCCTCAGAGGTGGAGTAAACACTGTGGTCCTTGTACCTCCATAGCAGATGGAATGGAAGAGAGAAGGAACAGAAGCTCCCTGGTAGTGACAGAAGCTGATCCATGGCTTTGAAATGATGCTGTCTGAGTCTGTGAAGAACACCTTGACAGAGCAGGGCACAGAATGAGGGCAGACCCCCACCCTGGGCTTCTAGTGTCCTGGTCCTACAGGGGTGGGCAAACTATGGCCTGCAGACTCCTCCTAACCGGCTCCCGGGGTCCGGCTGTGGAGGCCACTCTGGCCCCTCCCACCCGGCCCCAGCGGACAGTGCTGGGGAGACTTCTCTGGCCCCTCCCCAGCTGTCTCCCTCCCCCACAGCCTCAGAGGGCTACAGTGCTGTGGGGGCTGTGCGACACCCTGTCAGGCTCCCTGCCAGACAACCCTGCGTGCTCCGGAGGATCAGCGTTGCTGTGCGTCTGGCTCTAAGCCAGACACGCTATTCTGAGTGGCGGCGAGGTAAGAGGGCTGGGGGCCAGGCCGGGGAGTTGGCTAAGGGAGCAGAGGATCTCGGGGGGGCGGTCAGGGGACAGAGAATAGCGGGGTGAAGTTGGATGGTGCGTGGAAGTCCCAGGGGGCCTGTCAAGGGGCGGGGGTGTGGCTAGGGAGCAGGGGCTGTCAGGGGACAGGGAGCAGGGGGATTGGATGGGGGTGGAGTCTTGGGGGGTGATTAGGGACTGGGTAGGTGATTCTGGAGTGGGTAGTCAGGGGACAAGGAGTGGGGGACTTAGATAGGGTGGCGTGTCTTGGGGTGGTGGTGGTTAGGGTGGGGGGTGTCGGGAGGGGGGGGGGCGGTCAGGGGGCAGGGGGCCGGAGAGGGGGTTGAGGGGTTGGGAATTCCGAGGGGGGGGCTGTCACCTGGCAGGAAGTGGGTGGGGATCAGATAGGGGGCAGGGCTAGGCTTTTTGGGGAGGCACAGCCTTCCCTACCTAGCCCTCCACACAATTTTGAACCTTGATGTGGCCCTCAGGCCAAAAAGTTTGCGCAACCCTACAGTGACCAGATGTCAAGTGTGAAAAATCAGGACGGGGGAGAGCTGGTAATATGTGCCTATAAGAGATAAAGACCTAAAAATCAGGACTGTCCCTATAAAATCGGGATATCTGGTCAGCCTACCTGGTCCCTCCATCTGTGGAGTGGCAGTGAGGATTACGGGAGTGAGTAGTTAGAAATATAAAGAACAACCCAACACAAAAAGTAGGTTCTATTTAGAGGTGATTGGAAACTTCTCTGACAAGAGTTCCATCAGAAAATGCTGATTTGTTGAACCTACAATGTTTCACAAAACCAGTTCAGTTTTGTCAAAAGGCAGGTAGGGTCCTCGCAGACCTCTCCCTGCCTGAAAGCTAAGCTGGGGTTCCAGCTTCTACCTGCCCTGGAGCTGGGAGCCTGAAAGTCCTGGCTCTGCAGCAGGGTCTAGGTGCCAGGAGCCCAGCTCCAATAAGCCCCAGTTTAAGCTGGGGCATAAAGGACTTCCAGCCTCCCTGTCACAGTGCCCAGAGTATGGAAGCCTCTCCTGGCTATCCACCCCCTGTCCTGAGGACAGCTGGGAGTTTGATAGCTCTGGGTTCACCTGGGCAGTTCATACAGCAGCTTTCCTGGGATCCTCCCCAGCTGCTGCTTGCAACTGACATGATCTTGTCAGTCTGCTGCAGGGCCACTGAATAGCAGCCATGAAACTCAGCTGACTGACTAGTTCTATTCCTAGCTGTGCCACTGACCTCCTCTGTGCCTTTGTGTAAGTCATTTCACTGGTTGTCCTCCACTCCTATTTGGTGCTTTTAGACTGTGAATGGAAGGATGAAGGAACTGTCTGACTGTACTTCTTTACAGGGCCTATAAGCGTGTGTGTGTCTGTGTTCTATCTGAGGCCTTTATGCACTGTTGTAATAGAAATATCTGTACGTAGTAGAGAGACTGAGCACAAAAATAACATGAGGTGGTATGCACACGTGAGAGAACATGGCTCAGAAGAAAGATGAGGCTTCTACAGTGGGATCCCTTGCACTGACAGAAATGTTAACACAGTAGTTGTCAACTGCATACCTATAATTAATCTGTAATTGAGGCTGGTCCTTTAGCTAGCTAATCAAATTGCTCACTCAATCCTGCCTATTTAATAAATTCCAATTGAAAGTGACATGCCACTCTCATGTTGATGGTGAGACAAATGAGGAATGGACTGGATCAAAATGAAGGGGCCTTTGTTCTCCATATCAGCAGCACAATGTAATTCACAGCTGGCAGAGCAGAGGGTAAGGGTTATAATTTCAATAACAAGTATCTGAATTAGACACTGTCTTGTATTAGTCTGAGTCTTCCCTGTGCATCTCTCTTCCCCACTCCTTATATATATCCTAAGGATTCTTTATTAACCAAGTGTGGAACTCCCCCCTCTTCACCATCATGGCTGGCCCAAAGGGACATAAGCACTTTTCAGTAAATATCTACCATGCTGGCCCCAAGCCCCATCTGCTTTATCCCCATCTTTCCATCCAAATGTCCCTGATGCAGGGCTGGGTCTGTGGAGGCAGTCAGTGTGTTCATACACTCAGGCCATTCTGCAGCAGGGGTATAATGTAGGGCAGACCTTAGAGCTGCTCTAATCAGCATGCAGCTCTGAATTGGTTCCTGGCAGATCCAGGCTCTGGGGGGTCAGCACTGTTACAGGGAAGGACTCTGCTTGGCATGGCAGCATTTGACAGCTGGTTAGAAAACTCTGCCTCTTACCTAAATGCTCAGTATAAAAGGTTGGGATTGTATTTGTGATACACAAGTTTCATACAATCCATAGTAAATCCATCATGTAGAAACCAGGGCTTCCCAAGCTGGGGCTTCTGACCACCAGCTCTGTCTTCAAGAGCCCATGTGAGTGTGATCTTTCTCTGTTGTAATATAGGGCGTCACAATAGGAAAAAGGTTTCACTACTGTAATCCATGTATGTGGTTCCTGAGCTTTAGGTGAAATGAAGCAGGGATGGACAGAAGTGTAAAGCATTGTCCAATAAACGCAAGTGTCATAACACTGAACTACACAGATGGGTGCACTTACCTCTGCCATTAACTGCTTGTACTTTTGGAGTGGTCTGGAACAGTTCAGCCAGGGTCAGTCTGCTGAGATGGCAAAATCGAAGGCTAATCGGGTAGCGGTGGAAAGGAGTGACCCTGTCTCATGACAAGGTGATCAGAACAGGCAAACCTACAGTGAAATGTGTCTCTCGTGCCAGATTAAAGAAAGCATCAAGCAGAGTTTACATCATTTCTGCTGTCATTGTTTACACCAAGCATATGCAGCATCAGTTTGATCTGCAGCCAACCCACCAGACTCAGCCACTAGCCTGTCTCCTTGGATATACACCATTGTATAGAAGATGGATGCTTGGCATTTTATCCCCTGTGGGACCTTCCCAGTGTGGAAGCCTGCTGGGTTTTTTTTTTCTGTAGGGTGATTTTTTCATGCTCTTTTCCCTCTCTGCTAATTTGCTTTCCAGACTACAGCAAAATAGTCCAATCTCATATGGGTTTCTGTCTTTTACATGCAACACCATGGAATCAGAACTCTCCAAGGTAATTGGGTACCAGCTGGAGCATAAAAATGGTGCTGAAGAGCAGACAAGCAAAGGAGCATCTTCTCTCGTAGGGGCTTAGGTGTCCCTTGTGTGTGGAAATGGAGCAGAAACCATCAGCCATGCCTTCATTTACAATCTATGGCTTTGGATTTGCATCTGATTGCCAGAGATTGATATTTCAGGGCAAGAACATCATTTTTGCAAAACAGCATCTTCTCTAGGTGAGATCTTATCATAGAGTCACAGCGATGTTGAGTTGGAAGGGCCCTCAAGAAGTCATTAAGTCCAGCTGAGGCAGGACAAAGTAAATCTAGACCATCCCTAATGGGTGTTTGTTCAACATGTTCTTTAAAATCTCCTCTGAGAGGGATTCCACACCCTCCCTTAGAAGCCTGTACCAAATCTTAGCTACTCTTATAGCTAGAAAGTTTTTCCTCATATCTAACCTGAATCACACAATATCAGAGATGGAAGGGACCTCAAGAGGTCATCCACTAAAACTCCCTGCTCAAAGCAGGACCAATCCCAACTAAATCATCCCAGCCAGGGCTTTGTCAAGCCTAGTCTTAAAAACCTTCAAAGAAGGAGGTTCACCTCCCTAGGTAACCCATTCCAGGGCTTCACCATCCTCCTAGTGAAATAGTGTTTCCTAATATTCAACCTAGACCTCCCCCCTACTCTCCAGAATGTCCAACTCTCCCCTCAGTTTAGTGTCATCCGCGAACTTGCTGAAAGTGCAATTAATCCGATCATCCAGATCATTAATGAAGACGTTGAACAAATCAGTTGTGATGCCATGTCCATCACTTCAACTTGCTGGCAAGAATACTGTGGGAGACCACATCAAAAGCTTTGCTAAATCAAGCTATATCATGTCTACCACTTTCCCCATATCCGCAGAGCCAGTTATCTCATCATAGAAGGCAATCAGGTCGGTCAGGCATGACTTGCTAATTCTCCCTTGCTGCAGGTTAAATCCATTCCTTCTTGGCCTATCTTCAGTGGACATGGAGAACAACTAATCACTGTCCTCTCTGTAACAGCCCATAATGGATTTAAAGTGTGTTATCAGGTCATCTCCAATCTTCTTTTCTCGAGACTAAACGTGCTCCGGTTTTTAACCTGTCCTTATAGGTTAGGTTTTTCAAAACCTTTTAGCATTTTTGGTGATTTCCTCAGGACTTGTTCCAAGTTCTCCACATCTTTCCTAGACTGTGGCTGTCAGGATTGCCTCCCCACTCTGAACTCTAGGGTACAGAGGTGGGGACCCGCATGAAAAAAGGAAATTACCTTCCAGACTTATTTTACCAGCTTGGGTTAAAATGTTTTTCCCCAGAACACAACTTCTTCTGTGTCTGGAACTGATATGCTGCCACCATCAAGTGACAATGTCTCAAAAAACTATTGGACATGGGCCACTTGAAGCTCCTCTTTCTCTTTCCACAAAACCCCCAAACTTATTCCCTCCCTGGGAAGCTTGAGAGAAAAGCCTCGCCTGATCCTGCGAGATGTGCCCGATCCAAAACCAGGATCTTACACCATGGAAAACAAGCAGTCAGATTCTTAAAAGAAAGATTTTTAAAAAAGAAAGGAATAAATCCCTTATAACCATCAATAGAACAGCATCTACCATAATCAACAAAAGAATTAAGAAACCAAACCTCTCCCCCAAGGCAACTTTCTCCCACTGTTGATATCTCTGCTCATTCTTACAATATCAAGAAGCACCCAGCCAACACCCACCACTGAGAACCCTCCAAGTGATAAAAAGAAGGTAAACTTACTGACTACCTTACTTGATAGAAAGCTTACAGTTACAGTGAAAGAAATAGCTGTGATTCATCCCATAGCCAAGCTGAAGAGAGGGACTCCGGAGAGAGAAAACGAAACCAAAATCCTTTGTCTCTTGAGGAATTTCTCATTGGTCAGTTACCCACTTCTCCAGTTACCTTTAGCTTAACCCCTTACAAGTAAACAGTAATTCTAGGCTACTTCATACTTATGACAGTGGCACTCAGAACTGGATGCAGCACTCCAGTTGTGGCCACCGCAGTGCTGAGTAGAGCAGGCCAATCATCTCCCATTTCTTATATAGGACACTCCTATTAATACTCTCCATAATGATATTAGCCTGTTTCACAATAGCATCGCTGTTGGACAAAGTAACCAGTGATTTTGGAGGTGCAAATAGAGGCAACTAAAGGGGCTTAATTTTCAGAAAGAGGTACGCATCTGGCCTTGAAAATCAGGTCCTGATAAGGTGGCAGGCTGGGCAACCAAGTGTTAAAAAAAAAAAAATCTCAAACCAGGTCCCAAGAAATAGCAAGACTGGTTTCAAACTCATGAGATTATAAAAATAGTGAATTCAGGATTCTTGTCCCTTCTGTTTTTTGAGCCTTTACAGGGCCATGTTTTCAAGCTTTTCTCTACACTAGAACTAGAGATGGCGTTTAAAATAAAAGCTTGGATCTTCACATACCTCCAGGAGCTGGGCCTTTAAGAAAAACACCAGCTATCGAGAGACTTGGCATTCCTTCATGCCATTTTGACGGGGGGGGGGGGTAGAGGGGGGGAAATAACATAGCATTTTTAAAAATCTTTTTTGCAGATGAGAGCAGTTGGAACATACCAGAAGCAATGAAAATACCATATTTGGAATGAACACTTCCACTTGCCCAGCTGTACACAGATCACTTTGCCATTAAAAAACAAAGCCCTTTATTCCAGATATGTGCCACGACAGGCCAGCGACCTTATCTTCTTCACCTGCCACTCATACGTGCATGCCTTCATACCTACACATGGAGCCTATTGTGCAAATGTCTTTCAAGGACAGGGGAGTGATAATGTCTTTGTCCTCCTTGCTCAGCTCTTAGAATTTGCAGGTCATCTGCTGCTGATCATTTGCCAGGCCAACATAACTATGGTAACTGCTATGGAGATACCCATTCAGATTCAGAACTTGCGTTTGAAATAGTACAGCTCTGTCCACAAGCTAAATGTTCCCCATAAAACTAAATGCTGCCATTTAAAAATCCCTAGTTCTGTTAGCATCCTTAGGAGAGGATGTGCTGCCTTTTCCTAATGGCTTTCCTTCCAGTCAGAATTTAACCTTCAAAATGTAGCAGTGGCATAATGTATTTCACCTGCATGTACCCTCAGTGCAAAATTCCTTCCTCACCTAGTGATGGTTCTGGTCCATTCTATGCTTGGAGGAAGCAGGCTGCAAATGGAAGACTTCAGCATCAAATTCTATTAAAAGAAATGTAGTGTGATGGGGCAAGGCCAGATGGCTATAGGAAAGTGCTGAAGAACAGATATGTGAGTCTCAGGCTAAACAAATCCCTGGTACCACTGGAACCTTCTAGAAATCAGTAGAAACAGCTAGCCTGATTGGGACACCTGAAGCCAATCAGGGGCTGGCTGAAACCAGTTAAAAGTCTTCCCGTTTGTCAGGTGGGGGTGGATGTCAGGAGCTGTGGGAAGAAGTTGTGCTGTTGGTGAGACTGAGTGATAGACATATCATACGCAAGGAAGGAAGCCCTGAGGTAAGGGTGAAGTGGAGTTTGAAGAAGCAGGGACTGCTGTGGGGAAGTAGCCCAGGGAATTGTATTATGTTTTGTGGATAAAAGGTCAGCCATCTTAGCTGATACTATTAGGGTCCCTGGGCTGGAGCCTGGAGTAGAGGGTGGGCCTGGGCTCCCCCATTTCTACCTCTCCTAATTAATCACTGAGATTGGGAGACAACTGAGACTGTGCCAGGAAGGATAGCTTCTCCTCACTGGCTTATGATGAAAATGGCTCAATAGGCTGTGACCTTGTCTCTAGAGAGAGAAGGGCCATATGGAGGGTCACAGTGAGCCTCTGAGGCTAGTGAAATCTGCCAGGAAATGTAGAATCCATGAAGATAAGGACAGAGCTTTGTCACAGTAGTCAAAAATGGTTTGATGCTGAAGTCAGGTCACATAAGTCCCTAGGGAGTAGTAGTTACAGTAACTTCACATAGGCAGGCAGCAGCACACTAAGGAACTATTGGATGTGAACTTTGGGGGGCTTTGAATGGACCTGACCTGTGGAAAAATGTCATTCTCTGTATAATAGAATATGTGGGCTCTTTAAGATAGGGTTTGGGGTTCAGCTTAGATCAGAGGAATGCTGGGATTTGTACTTCCAAGGGCTGATGAGAGTTGCTAGCTCTGGAGAAATGCATGCTGGGAAGGCATCAGGCTTTATATATGCAGCTCACATTCCTTACGTCTGGGCGATGCTAGGGATAGTCCTTGTTTTTGCATGGTTTTCTGAAGAACCAGTCAGCAGAAGGCACCTGGGCAGAGGAAGTGCTTCTTTGGAGGATCTTGGGAAGGGAAAGATATGACGGAGGTGGCTTCAGGCAAGGCATCATAGCAGTCCTGATGTTCAGACTGGGCATTTGCTTCATGTAGTGCGTGATTGGAAGTTTCCCTGAACCACACTGCATCAAGGGTGGAGACCTGCACAGTCCTCTGCTGTAGAGCCTGTGTACCAAACACTAGGGGAAGAAAGTCTGGGCTCTTGGTTTGCACTCCTATTCCCTGAGGAGAAGTGGGTTTTTAATCTGCCTGGAGTGCTAAACCCAAAGTAATGACAGAGGCCATCTGGGTGAAGAGTGAACTGAGGATGGCTGTCTTGGAGCACAAGGTAGGAGACACATTTGCTCTAGGTGGAAGTGGGAGACAATCTCACTGAGAGCACATCTTGCTTGTTTAGAAAACTGAGGGGGGGAAGTCCAGGGGCCATGACAATGTATCTCTTGTTATTCAAACTCCATTTTTCTGTCAGTGTGAGATTCTGAGTGGGTTACCCTGGAAACCACTTAGAGCCCAGGGTGTGGCTGGGTGTGAGAGCATTGGGCATCACCACCACTGATCCAAGGCCCCAGCCCAGCCCCGACACCCTTACCACACTGCTCAGGCCCACCGGAGCGAGACACACTGCCGCACTGGTGCTCGTAGCCCCGCCCCTTACCACACCTCTCAGAGCGGCAGGAGCTCAGGCCCCGCCATAGTCAGCCCTGCCCCAGAGTGGGGGGCCAGAGCGCTGGCAGGGTGGCGCACTGAGGCTCCGGGGCCGAGGGGAAAGGGAAGGAGGGGCCAGAGCAGCCTCCCTGGCTGAGCGCTCAGAGACTGGTCAGGAAAGGCCTGCGAGCCGGATGTGGCCATAGTTTGCCCGTCCCTGATGAACAGAGTTGGCCAAAAGCTGATATGGGGACTAATGCTAGTTCTGAAAGGGCTACCTCTAGTTTCCTCTGCCACTTCTCTTCTGGCTCATGCTCGAGGGGCCAGTGGGTGGCAGGCTTGAACAACAGCAAGTCTTCAGGCAGTGAGGGGTTTATTGCAAAATACCAGGGGAGCTGGATGAAGGATGTTTTTAGCCAATGACTGGTTTGTATCTGCCAGTTGCATCCTCTAAATAGTGGCAGATCCAGTGGCACCTTATTGCACTTCTGCTAAGCACTGTGCCCTCCGTTAGAGGGGTTAATTTACTCAGGAATCAAACCCTACATGAAGGCTTCTTTCTTCCCTCTCTACTCTCTAGCTACTACTGTGGAGTTCTGGACAGCAACAGTCCACAGCAAACAAATTGTAGAAAGGGAGTCTCCAGACAAATGAGCAGCATAGACAAAAAGGCCCTAACTTTAGAAGTAAAGGAAGAAAAATCCTGGGAGGTGGCACGGGTGCTACTTAATGACCTGTAATTGTCTCGGAAGTTGCTTGCTGATACACTAAAAGGGAACCACTGAGGCATGGAGTAAACCATCTGGCTAAATAGCAGGTTTGAGAGGCTATTTGTGACACACACAAATCTTCCACTCTCGGAAATCTGACCTTAGAGAAGCCAATAAACAGGAGCATCAATCACAGCTGGCAGTATGTAAGAGGGAAATTAGAAAGGCCAACATGGAATTCAGAAAGCAAATAGTTAAAGGTATTTTAAAAATGCCACAAAGAAATTCTGTGAATATCTGAAAAGCAGGACATCAGTGAAAGAACTGGTAGGTCTATGGGATCCCCCAGGGTTCTAGGGAGAGCCAGAGCAGTGCCTCATGCCATGAACCCCTTGCTAGTCTGGTCACACTTAATTGTAATTCAACACGAAAGTCTCCTGGGCTTTAACTCCAAAATGATGCATGTTGCACACTTTAACTGAAGGTGCAGTCACGTTGTGAGGCCCTGACCCAGGCCTGTTGCGTTCCTGCCCTAGCTCCATCAGCTCTCCTCTGTCGGCAAGACTTCTTTTCTATTTACATAGCTGGTTGGCTGCTGTCTCCTCCCGGCCCTTCGAGTCGCTAGGGCAGAGGTGGGCAAACTAAGGTCTATGGGCCACATCAGGCCTGTGCGACCATCCTCCCGGCCCTTGAGCTCCCGACCGGGGAGGCTAGTCCCCGGCCCCTCCCCTGCTGTCCCCACTTGCCCGCAGCCATGCCACCACGTGGGTAGTGCGTCTGGCTCTGAAAGGGCGTCAGGGCTGCGAGATCTTGCTGCTTTGAGCAGTATGGTAAGGAGGTGGGGGCGGGGGGGAGGGGGGGGAGTCCCAGGGGGCAATCTGAGGAACAGGGGGCAATTGGATGGGGTTCTGAGGGGGGGCGATCAGGGGACGGAGAATGAGGAGGTTGGTTAGGGCATCGGAGTCCCAGGGTCCTGTCAGGGGGTGGCAGTGTGGGTGGAGGTCAGGGCAATCATGTGACAGGGAGCATGGGGGGTGGGATGTGTTGGGGGTGCTAAGGTTGGGGCAGTCAGAGGACAGAGAGTGGGGGGGTTGGATAAGGGTTGGGGTCCTGGAGAGTGGTTAGGGGCAGGAGGGTCCCAGGAGGGGGCAGTCAGGGGAAAAGGAGCATGGGGGGAGGGTTGGATGGGTTGGGAGTTCTGAATGGGGCAGTCAGGGGGCAGAAAGTGCGTCGGGGTCAGATAGGAGGTGGGGAAAGGCTCTCTGGGGAGGCACAGCCTTCCCTACCCGGCCCTCCATACAGTTTCGACTCCGATGTGGCCCTCGGGCCAAAATGTTTGCTCACTCCTGCATTAGGGAATCCAGCCTTGATGGTTCTGCTGATACCAGAGCTAGAGCGGCCTCTCTAGCAGTGCTTGGAGGTCTAATTTCACTGCCCCGCTTTCCCACGTGACACGTTTCCTTCAGGTGGATGTGTCAGGCCAGATGTCTTTGTCAGGGGGCAGTGAAGGCCTGGGATGCCCTGTCACAGGGAGTGATTAAAGGAAACAAGGACATTGTTGAGAAGCTAAATAAACTCTTTTCATCAGGCTTCACTACCAAGTCTCTTGGGGCTGCTCTTTTCTCATAATAAAGATGATGTGCCATCAGAGATCGAGGTCTCAGAGGTTCTGGAGCAAACTGACGATTTAAAAAGCAGTAATTCACTGGACCCAAATAGTCTACATCCAAGACTTTTGAAGGACCATAAGCATGAGGTGACTGAGTGCCAACTAAAATATACCATCTCATTAAAAACAGCCACTGTTCCAGTGGATTGGATTGAAATGTAGCAGAATTTTATCCTAGAAATTAGATCAGTTAGCCTTACATGTGTACTTAGCAAATTTAAATTATCGTTTGAATCAAACAGGATAAAAAAATTTGTAGTAGATCATAATACAGTAAAGTGTAACCAGCACTGCTTCTACAAAGGGAAATTGCCTCGCTAATCTCTTTGGAATTCTTTGAAAGTGTCAATAAAGTAATGGATAAAGGAGAATTAATTGACAGAACTTATTTAAACTCCCTAAAAGCCTTGATAAGGTCTGGCATGAGACTACTAAAGAAGCTAGTTATGGACTGAGGCAAAGTTTGTCATGGATTAAAAACTGGCAAGGTCAAGCAAAGAGTAGGGTTAAATGGTCAGTTTTCATCATGGCAAAAGATGGGGACTGAAGGCTCTGTACCAAATCCTGGGTTTAATATATTAATTTGAAAAGCAGGGTGAGCAGTGAGGTAGCAAAATCTGAAGATGAAACTGAGTTATTTAGGTTAGTCAGGTACTGAGAGCTAGGTAAATGGGCAACATATTGGCAGATGAAATTCAGTATGAAGCCTGTTTATAAATCAGTGGTGCAACACCTGAAATACTGTGTGCAGTCTTGGTCACCCCATCTCAAAGAGGATAGAGAAAGCATTCAAGACAAGAGTGCCAAGGATGATCATGGGTCTGGAAAAATCTTCCCACGTAGAGAGACTGGGATTCCTTCCCTTAGGAAGGAGACAAACAAGACGGGATGTGATAAAATTATGTAAAATAATGAATGGCATAGGGGGTACACTCTCTTTTCCTCAGAACAGAGGACAAGGTGACATTCGGTGAAATTAAAAGGAGGAAATTCATATCTGACAAAAGACCATGCTCTTTTCCACAATGTGGAATTAGATGGTGGAATCATTGCCACAGGGAGTCTTTGAGGCCAAGAATTTAACAAGAGTCAAAAGGGACTGGGATACTTACACAGATATCCAGAATTATTAGGATTAATTTTGGTGAAGGGATATTAAACCTCCTGCTTCAGTGTTTGAGCCAAACTCTAGCTATTGGACCTCAGGAGGAGACTTATGTCGGAGGAAGAGTCTTCCCATGTCTGCCACTTACACCTTCCTCTGGGACACGTGGCACTAGCCATTGATCACAGGTCTGATCCAGCATGGCAATTCCTATGCTCCCAATGATCACCAGGATACCCTGTGCAGCTACAGATTTGTTTCAATATGTCATAAATACACACACAACTTTGACCCCACGGCTAGAAGTCCCTCCTTTGTCTTCAGCTCACAAAGCTTTCCACCCACTGGCCCAGGAAGTGCAAAACCAGGGTGGGTCTCCTGTGTGGGGTAACTACATATTTCATCATTCTGTTGTGGATGCCTCTGTGCCAGGCTTCTATCCAGCTACTTCTGGGGAGAATTTTGCTGGCCTCACCTATCACGTGCTAGTAGTCCTGGGCAATGAAAGCATTTGGAATATAAGGCTCACTCACTCTGCTTGCTTATCACAGTCGCTCTGAGTTTTGACGGGGGTGCTAATTCTTGTTCAGCAGTGACTACTATCTTTGTAGAGCAACTCCTCCTTAGCCTACATGCTTGCCAAAAAATACTACTAGATCTTCTAACCTGGACACTAGCTGATTGACATAGGAGTCAGTAAGGAATATTTCCTCCCATGCACAATGGAACAGTGTTTGTTAGGGGCTGGTAAAGTATTGGGTGTAGGGCACTGGCAGGGGCAGGATATGAGACATGATGGTCTGATTGGTGTTCCTAACTAATTGTAAAACAGCAACCTGTCTTCATCCTGGATACTTGGATTTTCATTTCAGAAGGCATCTGACTACAGTGTTTTAGGTTTGGATTTGTTTCTTTAGCTATTTAGACTTCCAACTGAGTGCTTTTAAGAGATGGATGCCTAGGTAGTGATGCACTGCTTCTTTAATGTTTAATCAGGCACAGATAGTCCAGAAATAACCCACCCTTCACACTATCCTTCTCAGAGAAAATACAATGATTGAAGTGGATTAGGTGCTCTCCAGAACATTTTGAGGGTAGAAACAGTCATGTGAGCCTCTGAGTTCTGAAAGGGTCTGTTGTAGCAGATTTGAACTCCCGTGTTCCTCTCCACAAAATGTTATATGAAGCCTCTTCTCAAGCAAAGCATAAATTGCTGGATTTACATACGTGCATTGAGCTGGTGTAGGTATACGAAAGATCACGGGTATGTCAGGGGAACTCCTTGAATCTAGCTATACACCCTGTCTGTTAAGCAGAGCCAAAGGGCAGAAAGGAAGCAGCTGTCATCTGTTTTCTATCTATCACTTCGGGGAGAGGCAGAGATAATGTGTTAACAAGTTTAAGCATAAAAGCAGAAAGTAACGGCAGCATTTCAAGAGCTAATCTCCTGGGCAACGTTGAATAAAGGTTGTTTTGTTTTGTTTTGTTTTTCTGCATCCCACAAAGTGAGAAATGCACACAGAGAAGGATTTCTGGCTCCATGTGGTTAGTCTGAGACATTAAGAGACTGATCTCGGGAAGTGACCGTGTTGCAGGTTGTTCTCAATGAGTCCATGTTATTGCAAAGAGGAGTGTGGGACTTCACTAAAAAAGAGGCTGCCTGTGTAAGCTACAAGCTGGTTTCCCACTGGGCCCTGCTTGGGTGACTCTCTCAGAGACAGACTTGCCCTCCACAGAAGCATGTTAATAGAGCTGATCCTTCCAAGTGCCCGAGTGTCTCATGAGAAACAGGGAGTTCTCACGTCCCACTGACTCACGTTTGTTGCCAACAGCAGGACTTATGGCCTCATCCTTCAAGGATGCTCAGGAGAAAACTGTGCCCAAGGGGATGGTGTGTATGTGTACATGACATGTCCTCTCTGCAGGCCATCTTGAGGCATTTTGCTTCTCTGTTTATACACAACACAGAAATGGACCTAAATTGCAAAATTTAGATTTGGGCTTTAAATATCCCCAAATTCAGGGTGCTTGGCTTCTGGGTCCCAGTTCATCCACTGATAAAGAAAGGAGCTTTGCAAAACCTAAAGCTAAATTAGAAATTAACCTGCCTCCCTCCCCCACATCCCAAAGTGAACACTGTCTCAGGTTACCCCTTGTCTTTATTCCTTTAAACCTATGAGTCTGGGTGGCAGGGGGACACACCAGGTGGAATGAGGATTCAGGGCTAAGTCTGGGAAGGAAATGGCTGCTGCAAGACCCACTGCGAGCTGTTTGACTAAGATGGCAGCTTTTTCTTTTGATGATAACTTCTGGCCTGTTTCTGGCGTGGGGAACTCACGGGGAGGCGGTTGCTATCTGCACTGGAGAAGGCAGCTAGCCTCTTCACTGCATCCCGGTAATGGGTATCATGGTGACTATGATGTGATTATGGAGGATTTAATTTACTGGTTGGGGGATTTCTCCAGGCATGAGAGACACTCTCTTATTATGAAAGGATTTTTTTATACCAGTGACCAAAGTGCTCAGCAAGGACAGGAAAACCATAAGAGTAAACAAAAGCCACAAAAATCTTTCCATTCACTGTCTCCCATTTACTCACCATCCTGCCCTCTACTCTGGGTTCTAGTCCAAGAGCCTTATCTCCAGCAACCAGGGTCTGTATTACCCCTTTGTGCCTCTCCCTGGACTACTTCCTATCTTGCCTATCCCAGGTTTACATTCTCCATCCTAACTACATCACTATCTCCCAGTCTGCTGGACAACCCTTCCTCTTCAGTCCAAAAGCCCCTTCTCTCTGTTATCCCAGGGAGAGTGATAGGTTTTTGTCTGCTACCATGCCAGTGAAAGTCACACTGTTACTATTGTACATTGGGACCTCTGAAAGAATGAAGGTTTCCCACTCCCAGACCTTAAACACGTGGAAACTTTTGGCTACTACTCATGATTAAATTTGTGGATGTTGTTGTGAATGACCAAGCCTAAAGTGCATTGGTGCTCATTACCAATTCCTGTGTGATGGGGACTATGTAACAGCAGGACACGTTCTTTCATGAAGATGTTTTGTTTCATACAGTGCTCAAATGCCTGCTAATTACTAGAGACCCGTAGATACTGGTTAGCATGGAGTTTTGCCCAGTTTGTGGATTCTTGCTCTTCCAAGACTTTGAATTAAGCAACTGTAATATCTTATTTCAAGACTCTCTGCACTTAGTAAAAACAATAATAATTAATCTGGATCACCCCTTTTTACTGACAGGGCCAGCAAAATGAATTTGTGTGAATTAAATACAAGATGAAAACATGAAAGTGAGTGAGTGCAGTGAGACAAGGCAGCTCTGAAACTAGGTTAGAGATGAAACAAGCTGAAGGGAAGGCTGGGTAGCCCCCAGGGAATGATGGATGAGATGAATGATTAATGAAATGGAGTGATTAGTCTATTGCATGAGTGCATTACTGTTCAGATCTCAAAGACAAACCAAAATGAACTGTGGGTGGGTGTGAATGCATGGTGCTTGAGACAAGAACTTGAGCAGAGCAGCCTTTCCCAGGTTACAGGAGACACCCTACGACAGCATAGCTTTGCAGTATTGCACCTCCCAGACTCTTTGCAAAGGGGAGAGGCAATGGAACAGTTGCTTGGTGCCTGGTCTCTGGTTTATATTCTGGCTTATACATCACAACTCTTGGCTCTCCCTGTTCACTCTCTTTTTCTGGACTGACTAATGGTTTTCTATTTACACCTTGATGTGGCTACTAACAAAGTGCCCCTGTACTGTCATCCGATCCCATCTTTAAGGTCAGTAGGGTTTTGGTGCATCCACAACTAAATAGGAGACATCTCAGATATCCATAGGGGCTTCAGAAAGCAGTGTTAGTGAGTCCCTGGCTCAGTGCCACTTTCTGCTAGATGTCTCTTCATTTTCCGTCCTAAACTATAGGGAGAGGTTTGCCAAAACAGTAAGCGCTGGTGGCTGTTTTTGGTAGGTGAGCTAATCTCTTCTAGCTGCCTGGAAGAAGTGTCAGTTGTCAGTGTTTAGAGAGTGGACCAAGGTAACTTGTCCTTTAGCATCTTTCTGCCTTATGGCCCTAGAGTTAGTCATGAAATGATTATTCCCTAAAGCCTTTTCTCTCTTTTGTGACAAATGAGCTCTGCTTAGGCCCAAATCGTAGATCCTTGTAACAGAGCTAAACAAAATACAACAGGAGGTAATCCCGAGCAAAACTGTTTGTTTAGGCTCTTTAAAAAATGGTTCATTCACCAGAAGTGTAACCACATTCACTGACTCCCAGAGTCATATTCCCAGACTTCTGCACAGTACAGGGAGAAGGTGAGCAGCCGTCAGTGATGAATGAATAAGTTAAGGACTATTTAGAAAAGCTAAACATACATGAGTTCTTGGGGCCGGATGCAATGTATCCGAGGGTACTGAGGGAATTGGCTGATGTGACTGTAGAGCCATTGGCCATTATCTTTGAAAACTCTTGGCAATCAGAAGGTTCTCGCAATTGGAAAAAAGCAAATATAGTGTAAATCTTTAAAAAAGGGAAGAAGAAGAACCCGGGGAACTACAGATCGGTCAGCCTCACCTCAGTCCCTGGAAAAATTATGGGGCAGGTCCTCAATGAATACATTCTGAAGCACTTGGAGGAGAGGAAGGTGATCAGGAACATTCAACATGGATTCATCAAGGGCAAGTCATGCCTGACTACTTGATTGCCTTTTATGATGAGATAACTGGCTCTGTGAATATGGAGAAATGGTGGATTTGGTATACCTTGACTTTAGCAAGGCTTTTGATATGGTGTCTCACAGTATTCTTGCCAGCAAGTTAAAGTATGGATTGGATTAATGGACTATAAGGTAGATAGAAAGCTGGCTAGATTGTTGGGCTCAATGGATTGTGATCCATGGCTCAATGTATAATTGGCAGCCAGTATCAAGTGGAGTGCCCTTGGGGTCAGGCCTGGGACCAGTTTTATTCAACATCAATATTAATGATATGGATGATGGGATGGATAGCACCTTCAGCAAGTTTACAGATGACACTAATATGCGGGGAGAGGTAGATACGCTGGAGGGTAGGGATAGGGTGCAGAGTTACCTAGACACATTGAGCCAAAAGAAATCTGATGCGGTTCAACAAGGACAAGTGCAGAGTCCTGCACTTAGGATGGAAGAATCCCATGCACTGCTACAGACCAGTGAAGAAGTATTTCCTTACATTTGTTTTAAACCTGCTGCCTATTAATTTCATTGGGTGACCCCCTGGTTCTTGTGTTATGTGAAGGGGTAAATAAACTTTTTCTCCACAGCAGTCATAATTTTATAAACCTCTATCATATCAGCCCTTTTCCAAGCTGAATAGTCCTGGTGTTCTTAATCTCTGCTCACATGGAAGCTGTTCCATATCATAATTGTTGTTGTTCTTCTCTGCCTTTTTCCAGTTCTCATATCTTTTTTGAGATGGAATGACCAGAACTGCATGCAGGTGTGGGCGTACCACAGATTTATACAGTGGCATTATGATATTTACTGTCTGTAACAAGTGGCTTGAAGAGCCAGGAGCCTAGTGGTTAGAGCATGGGGCTCTCAACCCCCTGCTTGGTTGAGGAGCCTCAGTCTTGAAGGCTAGAGAGGTAGGGAGACCCAGTCCCTCCCCATCTACTGGCTCCGAACCCAAGGCCTTGTGTATGTCAGCCTCTGAAATGGGATGGGGAGGACTTCTCAGCAGGGAGTCTAAATCTGCAGCCCTGGGCTACTTCCTACCAGTGTCTGTTCAGTTTGGGGCATGAGCCCTCTAGTTCAATTTGCTTGGAAGTTTGCTTCCCATAGCGCCCGGTCATGGATCTGGAGTGGCATCCTGCCATGGTCCCAGGCTTCTTTGGGCAGGGCATCCACAAGTTGGTGAGGCCAAGGCTCATAATGTTTCTGAGCTTCACTCACTCAGTTACCTCAGGTGCCAGAGGCTCCTAGGTCTCCTCCACAGTCTCCCTTGGCTGGGGAGACACTGCTCACTCCCAGGTGGCTGCCTTGGCTGGCAGGTCCATGATCCTTCTAGTAAGGAGGCAGATAGCTCCTGCCTCTTTGCCAGTCAGCCTCCCTGCCCCCCACAAATATCACAAGCCAACTCCACCCTCCACGTGGCAAAATGATACTACTTGTAAGTGTCTACTTTGGTGACATCTGGAACATACACACTTAACAACTTAGCACAGATAGGTCTGAAATGTGTCTCTCCTGGGAAAAGGGTTGAACAAGGGTGGACATTTTCTAAGTCTAGTCTGGGCAGCATTTTAAGAAAGTCACACACTGCAGTTAAGTGTTGCCAAACAGCTTCACCCTGGATCACATTAATAAATATGAAAGAGGACTGTGAACAATGAACAAGGGTGACTGCTTTTAAAAGCAGTGACATCCCCATGCTTTTTAGAAGCTCTTCTAAGATATTAAGCATGCTGCTGTACTCCCGCACACCACCCTGCCAGTCTCACTCCATTGAAATCAACCAAGCTGCCAGTGCTAGGCAGTGGATCCATGATATTAATCTTATATGAACAATCACCACATAATGATAGTTGATTGGACTTTAGCTGTAATCTGTGCAATGCAATTATGTCCCATTATGGTTAACCACAGGTGAGGAGGAGTGGCTAGAGCTCATGTTGGGGGAATGTCAAAAGGTGCATGTCAAGATTTTCCGTACAAAGACAATAACCAAAGGCTTCAAGTCTGAATCTCCTGCTTTATTTAAAGGGAGAGAATTAAAAACAGGAAACCAAATGTAAAGTCTCCAGGACAGCACAGCGTATAGTGTGCTGTATCCCTTCTGCTGTGAAGGCTTCCATTCTGGGAGGTTAATAGCTAAGTAGAGGTCTTTAAAACTAAACACAGAAGAGAAACTAGTGGCAAACCATAGGAGTGATACTCTGAAGTGTGGATGACTATACACAGCTGCTTAGCAGGCTGCAAACTTCCTGATGGCAGACCTTGTAGATTTCTAGTATCGGGACAGTTATGGACAAAAAATGCTATACAATTATTAAGTAATATTCCCTGAGTTTAAGTGTGTCCCCCTTAGATCACATCACCTAGACTGACTCTGTGCCACGGCTGGCTCCCTTGTCTTTTCCCAAAGCTGTCCATGTGTGCCTCCTTACATGTCTGCAGTAAGTGCCGGGGTAAGAGTTCATGCTGCGTGGAGCAATGTTAGCTTCTCTCTCTGGTTCCACCCCCAAACTTTGACAAAGGTTCGTTCCACCAGATCCCCAGTGGAGTGGTAAGTGGGATCCCAGGGAATGTGGCAGCAGGGCAGGGAGCTGCCATTGCCTCTTCCGTGACCTTGTTTCTCTCCTGCCCCCTTGCATCCTGCCAGGCCTGGCTTACATGTTTCAGCCCAGTAGGAATCCTGCATCAGTGTCTAGATTAGGCTCTGAAGATTCTCCCCACAATGGGAGACGTGGCTGAGCAAGCCGTGTAGGACTAGGCCAAAGCATTTTTGATGTTCGAGTGCCTTTGTAACTCTTAAGGGGAAGAAGCCCGAGATGTCAAAATAAAACGAATAGTGTTGGATGCAGAAGCACAGAGTATCATGAGACACTGTTCTCTAGCGGCTAAATAGGGCAGAAGGAGAGTCAAAACATAGATTCTTTTCCATTCTACCACTGCCATGCTAAATCGCTCTGTACCTCTGGTTATTCAGGTGTTGCTGATGGATAATACTGTGTTACCTTTGATAGAATTGCTGTGAGCTAATTCATTCTGTTTCTTGGAGATCTTTAAGCAAATGGTGTTTGGAAGTAGACGCAGTATACCCTATGTCCTGTTAACATGGGATCGTCTGCAGAATGTACACCTGGCTCCAGAATCTAATCTTTTACTTTTAAAAAAACTATGTTTCTAGCTCTTAAGGTTAGAGAGAGACTGTGTGAATATAAAATTAATGCATTGTCTTCCAAAGTCTGAAATAATAGCTCTGATGTGAACTACCCCACTCATCTCTAGGGCCTGTTAACACTAAAACTGAATGATTACAGCTGCCGTGTCAGTGTTAACTATTTTGCTGCTGATCACTTTCAGCAGAAACATCTAGGCAATGTGCTTATTGTACAACCACAAACTCTTCCTCCCGTGCCTTCCTGGACGCCAAAACCAGCAACTGTCCTTTCCTTGCTGCTTAAATGCCCAGTTTCCCATATCAGTTCTTACATAGCAATTAATATTAATAGAATCTCCTGTAGAGCACTGAAAATTAAGGGCAACAGAACGCTAAAATGAATAAAGTGGCAGAGGGTATTGTACCAATATTTGCATAGTTAATAAAAGTCAAGATTTTGACACTTAATCTGAAGCTGCCACAGAATTTCCAGCTGATTGCAGCTAGTCTGTACTCCATTCTACTCAAGAGCACCCATCTTTGTGGGGCAGGTTGGTATACAGTACAAGGGCAGGTCACGATATACATTAGGAATGTATCAACAGGTCGAGAGCTTTAGAAACAGCGCCTCCCCAGCCCCTCACCTCCAGCCCTTCAGGGATGCTGCCCAACTCCAAAGGGAGAGCTGAGAAAATCACTGTTAGAGATCGATTGGATTGTGCCCTGTCTTGGGTATGTATGTTACCGCCCTATTTTCCTGCCTCGTCTTTACATTCTTCTTACCGAGTGAACTGACAACTTATTATGCTACAATTTTGTTGGGGAAGAGGTTTTCTGTAGCTAGGAAAAGTGATTATTGTCCCTACCTGACCATTTTTTTGAACCTTGGCTTCCCAACCTGGCTTAACCAGTGCAAACAACCATATGTTTGGAAAAGCATCATGAATTTAAGGGTCGTATGATGAGCCAGATGATTGTGTCTAATGCTAGGTAAAAGTGAACCATTAACCTTAGCCACTAGCTAGCTGCCTGTAGCTAATATATATTCATTTCCTGTTTATCCCCACCCATGGGCATCAAAGTAGAACTTCCTCTGCAGATACAAACTTGTCTCCCTGCGTATTAACCGACTCTGGAGCTTCCCCCCCGCACCACAGTTGGGTTATGAAACTTTAAGGTACCACAGCACGCCTATTCATTGGTTTAATCACTTCGCAGTGATGTGTCTAACAGCGTTTTTTCTTTGCGGAGGTAGAGGAGGTTGGTGTTCTTGGCTGCAAACAGGTAAAGGGTTTTTTTCGGTTTTCAATATTTATTTTGCTGACCTGCCATATTTAAACATTTTTTAAAAAAATTTATGCACCCAGAACTCCCAGTGAGTTACACAAAGAATACAGGAGCAGCTGCCTAGGCCAGTGGCCTCTATTTAAATAAATGAATGAAAGTCAGTTGTTTCCTTTTTTAAGTACTGGAAGACACTCAGCTATCACCGAATTAACAAATGCTAAGACATCTGTACAACAGTGCAATGTGTGGTGCAACAGGCCTTCTGGTTCCCATGAAAAGCCAGATACAACAAACCTTCCACATATGAAGGTGTCTTTTCTTAGGATATGTCTATATTACCCGCTGGATCGGCGGGTAGCTATCGATCCAGCAGGGGTTGATTTATCATGTCTAGTCTAGACACGATAAATTGACCCCCAAGCACTCTCCCATAGACTCCTGTACTCCACCGCCACGAGAGGCGCAGGTGGAATTGACGGGGGAGCGGCATCAGTCAGTTCACTGCAGCAAAGACACCGTGGTAAGTGGATCTAAGTACATCGACTTCAGCTACGTTTTTCTCATAGCTAACGTTGTGTAACTTAGATCAATTTCTCCCCCACCCCCCTGCCTGCCAGTGTAGACCAAGGCTTAGTGTGAGAAATGTAAGTGAGGTCAGGCTCTGTCTAACAGATCACAGTGGCTCAAATGACTTATTTGGAAAGCAGTGTTCGTGGGTGGGGGATGGGAGGATTTGTCAACTCCAGTTATAAACCCATTTACAATTCATCATTCCTAAAACAAACCAGTGCTAAATTAAATGTGATCATTGTATGTGTCACAATTAAACTATGCTCTGAGTTAAAATAATTACTGGCTGACAGGTCTGTCAGCAAGTCATAATAGTAGAGCTTAATTATACTACAATTTTTAAACAAGGATTCTAGTATTCCATACAACAAAAGGATCAGATTGTGCCCATGTTTTCTTCAGCAAAGCAGGCTTGGGAACACAGGTGCACCAATACCCTCGGACTGCTTTCTTTACTGCCATGGAGGTTAGAAACTTATTTCTAAATGAAAGGTCTGATTCTGCAGATGCTGAATGCAAGGCAGGCTACCTCCAAGTAGGCTAAGGTTTTGAAATAATCCAAGACGAATCTACAGAGTTTCTTCTGTGGGAAAAAAAGGAAAGTTGGAGCCAATCTTATTAAGCCGTAGCCACTACTGAAACATTGTCCTCTATATTTTTAGACTAAAATCTTTAATTATGACTTGATTTACAAGGCTACTGCTCTGGAGGTAGCTATCTTAAAGCAATGCAGAATTCAATCGTTGAGAAAATCAGCAGGCAGTGGCTGTTTGTTTTCACCACCTGGGATGGACGTATTAATACATATATTCAGTAGAGTTGTGGCCGTGTTGGTCCCAGGATATTAAACAGACTAGGTGCATGAAGTAATAATTTGATTTTTAAACATTAGCTTTAATAAAATTTTTAAATCTTGTTCTTTTATTGGCTCAACTTCTGTTGTTCTATGACTACAGATCTGTTAATGGGCCACTCTGCCTTGACTGGTGCCTTACAATAGTGACAGGTTTCAGAGTAGCAAATGTGTTAGTCTGTATCTGCAAAAAGAATAGGAGTTCTTGTGGCACCTTAGAAACTAACAAATTTATTTAAGCATAAGCTTTTGTAGGCTACAGCCCACTTCATCGGATGCATAGAATGGAACACATAGTAGGAAGATATATACACACACCGAGAGAGAACATGAAAAGGTAGAAGTTGCCATACCAGTTCTAAGAGGCTATTTAATTAAGATGAGCTATTATCAGCAGGAAAAAAAAAACTTTTGTAGTGATAATCAAAATGGCTCATATCAGACAGTTAAGAAGGTGTGAGGACACTTAATATGGGGAAATGGATTCAATTTGTGTAATGACCCAACCACTCCCAGTCTCTATTCAAGCCTAAATTAATGGTATCCAATTTGCAAATGAATTCTAGTTCAGCAGCTTCTCGTTGGAGTCTGTTTTTGAAGTTTTTATTGTAAAATTGTCACCTTCAAGTCTGTTATTGAGTGACCAGAGAGGTTGAAGTGTTCTCCTACTGATTTTTGAATGTTATAATTCCTAATGTCAGATTTGTTCCATTTATTCTTATGCATAGAGACTGTCTAGTTTGGCCAATTGCTGACACATGATGGCATATATCTCATTGGTAGATGTGCAGGTGAATGAGCCCATGATGGCGTGGCTGATGTGATTAGATCCTATGATGTCACTTGAATAAATATGTGGACAGAGTTGGCATCGGGCTTTGATGCAAGGATAGGTTCCTAGATTAGTGTTTTTGTTGTGTGGTGTGTAGTTGCTGGGGAGTATTTGCTTCAGGTTGGGGGGCTGTCTCTAAGAGAGGACTGGTCTGTCTCCCAAGATCTGTGAGTGAGGGATCGTTTTTCAGGATAGGTTGAAAATCTTTGATGCACTGGAGAGGTTTCAGTTGAAGGCTGAAGGTGATGGCTGGCATTCTATTATTTTCTTTCTTGGGCCTGTCCTGTAGTAGGTGACTTTTGGGCATCCTTACGGCTCTGTCAATCTGTTTTTTCACTTCACCAGGTGAGCATTGAAGTTTTTAAGAATGCTTGATAGAGATCTTGTAGGTTTTTGTCTCTGTCTGAAAGATTGGAGCACATGCAGTTGTATCTTAGAGCTTGGCTGTAGACAATGGATTGTGTGGTGTGTCCTGGATGGAAGCTGGAGGCATGTAGGTAAGCATAGCGGTCAGTAGGTTTCCGGTATAGGGTGGTGTTTATGTGACCATCGCTTATTTGCACAATATGTGCTAACTACTTAGGCTAAACAACCTGTTCCACCCTGTATTTTGCCATGACCCTGGGAGTATCTTTCCCAGCTCTGAAGAAGAGCTCTGTGTGTCTGGAAAGCTTGTCTCTCATCAACAGAAGTTGATCCAATAAAAGGTATTACTCACCCAACTTGAATGGTTCAGGGTCTGACCCTCTCTCCATCTTAAGAGACAATTGTTTGTGTCTCAAGCAAACCCATCTTGAACAGAAGTCTCAGTTACAGGCCTGCTTCCAACCTTTTTAGGAAAGATGTGGCAATGCAATTCTGGCAGTATCTAGGATTCTTTGCTAATATCCTTGACTCTAGTCAGTTTCCATTCAGGAATGGGGTATATAAAGAAATTGACAGCTGATAATGGATAAAAAATGGTGTCCATGTTGAAACCTCTAAGTCTGTTAGCTGCCTTTAGTTTTTAGTTTTAGTGATATACCTACAGTCCCTAACAAGCAATGCTGGAGTTGTTTTGGACTGTCTCACTTTCTGGAAGGTCCCAGAGGGTTATGCTGAGTGATAGTAATGAAGGTTCTCATGTGCTGTACCGCAGAGTTCTTTTATGTTACCGTTCCTGCTCAATATCTGAGGCTGCAAGAGGGATTAGTGAGGATATGGTATTCTGGTTTTAGAATACTGATATCACCACCATAGCTTGTGGAGGATTTTGACAGTTGGGCCTCAGTGACATACCAAAGATGAAGGTTTGGACATGAGTTTCTTCTCTGAAGCTCACGCCGGAGAAGACAGGTGATGTGCGTAGGCTGAGAAGAAACAATTAGAAGAAATAGAGATACTGACCTTCTTAATTTATCTAGCAATAGCAAATTACTGCAGTTCCTAGTCTCCATTTTGAACTGGACAATCCAAACATACTGCTAATGTCTTTTCATAACAGATGAGCCTTTTGTTGGGAGTGTGACGGGGTGTATCGACGCCGCACTGGGCCAATGAGGGCAGACGAATCACTGTAGGCCCAGGAGTCCATGCCCACCTTCCCCTGCTGTGCATGCTCCAGGTGGAAGAACCAGAAAAAAGGAGGCAGCCCAGTTGAGTCGGGGTGGTCAGTGGAGGGAGCAGGACATGTACTGTGTGTCCCTACAGAAGTACCTGCGATGCTCCAGGAGGTAGAGCCGATAGACCCTAGACAACAGTCATATCCCCATTACAGTCTGAGTCCAGAGTACCAGAACTGGGTAGAGGGGCTCAGAGGAAGAAGGGAAGAGAGGACTCTTGGTAGGACCCAAAGGTACCCAGTCTAACAAGCATCGCTGTAGAACTGCTGAGAGAAGGCAGTTGATACATCTCCAGGTGTAGCAGACTGGGACTGTGAGGGAATTCTAGCTCTGAAATATAGGGGGAGCAGTTTGGTGCCAAAATTCTGCTTCCAGAGTGTTTCATCTGAACATGAGAATAAACAAATGCCAGTCAACAGAAACCTCAGAAGTGCATATTAGGCATTTCAATTTTTCCACTTACATCAAAGAACTGTGTTTAGTGCTGTCCTTTGACTTCCTGCTTGAAATTAGATCTATACATAACATTAAACACACATCACTAATTTGATACTAATTAACTATTGGCAGCAATAAGCAATTACACATTTGAGGTAATTGTTTTGCTTGGTAACTAAATGCACTCACACTAATTCTAAAACTTCAGACATTAAACTTTTACCTCAGATTTATATTCAGTCATATTAGGTTTTTTTCTTCAGAATGTGACCATTCCAAGGGGTATGGAAACACCTCGGTGTGGGCATGCAGCAGTGATGTGTGAACATGGCTGACCAAAAAAAAAGTCTAATGGATTTAGCCTTTGTTTTGCATCAGGGCTTATTCATGATTTCTGTTGTCACGTATACACAGAAGCTCTGCAGCAAATACTGGTAAGGTAAAGCTCCCTTAACTCACTGCTCTTAGGTGTGCAATTCCCAGTAATAAATTAGAAATAAGAATGTGGAGAGGATATCTGGATTCTAATCCTGGCTGTGACACTAGCTTGCTGTATGGCCTTGGGTAAGTTATTTTAATTTGTGCCTCAGTTTTCCCATCTTCAAATGAGGAATAATATTATACTAGTCTCTTCACAAATGTGGCAAATCATTAATACTTATGCTTAGCATCTTTGGATACTGTATGTTTCTGCTTCCCTTATTGGATGACTAAAATGAAGGGGGGAAAAAAGGAATGGCAAATAGGAAATAATGAATCAATAATCTTGTCCTTGAACAAAATTTCTGGTTCTGTGCAAATACAGACCTTGTGAAGAGAACAGTCTTTTTATTCAAGCAAAACTCATTTGCTGAATGCTTGCAATAGTGATTTATGAGGGATACAACACAGTTGTACCAAACAGCTATTTGAGTGCAGCTTCCTATTTAAGTGGATATTCAGACACTTCTTAGCAGTGAGTTTCAGGTTACTGGGGCTCAGGACTGACCTGCGTGCTCTGTTTTATCCTTGTAACATTGTCTGAGACAGTTGCAGAAAACCTCAGGCCTCTGAAAACAGGGTTATCAGTAGGAACCCTTGTTAGGAAGGCATTTTTCTACCTGTCAGTCCCCCTGTTATTCCTGAAATAACTGCCCCTCACAAATGGAATTTCTAAAGAATGATGATTCTTCTTCGAGTGATTGCTCATGTGCATTCTAACAAGTGCGTGCGCACCGCACATGCACGATCCCAGAAACTTTTCCCTAGCGGTACCCGTCGGGTCGGCAGGGGAGATCCCTACAGTGGCGCCGAAAAGGCGAGATATATATGACCCTCCCGACCCGCCCCCTACCCAGTTCCTTCTTACCGTTCGTGGCGGTTGCTGGAACAGCTAGTGTCTTGTGCACTGTCTTAGCGGTTCTCGTTCTGATAGTTGTTGTTAGAGTTTGTTGTTGTTAATTAGTTTAGCATCCAGGGACCCCTTTCCTGTTTCGTTACTCCGGCACCGGGGCATGCCTCGGGCGCCGGGGTTTAAAACCTGCGAAGGCTGTGGGAAGCCGATGCCTAATAGTGACCCTCATTTCAAGTGCCTTAAGTGCCTGGGGGCGGGCCATCAGACAGAGAAGAGCCCCATTTGCAAGAGCTTTAAGCCACGTACAAAGAAAGAAAGAGACTTTCGGCTTAAGCTCCTTCTCATGGAGTTGGCCTTGCAGCCACAGGTGGATCCTGCTCAGCCTACAGTGCACAGTGCTCTGGCCTCGGTACGTGAAGCTCCGGTGCCGAGGAAGGCAACGTCAAAATCTCACCGGCACCGATCCCCGACACGCCGCTCGAGCGTTTCGCAGAGACACAAGTCTCAATCCCCGGTGCTTTCTAAGAAGAAGAGACCAGACAGAGGTCACTCCCTGGCGCACAAAACGCGAGGTGAGCCTTCCAAGATTGGCTCGGCATCGCGACATCGTCACTAGTCCTCTGAGGAGCCTATGCCCAGCACATCGGCCTCGGTGCCTAAGTCTCTGTCTCTGACGGGCGCAGATTCTCCGGCTCGAGACACTTTGGAGGACTTACCCGGCGTCGAGGGCAGGTCTACCTATGAAGCGGCCAGGAACCTTATTGATATGTCCCAGGATGCCGCACCGGCACCGTTCATAATACCGGCACCTATACCACGTCCTACGGCACTGATCATCCCGCCCCAGTCCAGTGTGGCCGCGCCGCCTATGGCACTGACAGTGTCGGGCTATGTCATTCCATGGACTGTCGACATCCTCCGCCTCACGCCGTACGACGTCGGATTTGGACCCTGTTCACTCAGCCTCCGCCCCTTGGCACCCAGGAAAGCCGACTATGTTTTACCGACACCGCTCCCCAGTACCGCAAGGCTCAGCACCGCCATGGTCGGTGTCGGACTATTCATCCGGGTTGGATGCGGGGTCATCTAGATCTGGCCACAGACATCGCCGGTCAACCTCGCACCGTTCGAGTCGCCGCCATCTCCACTGGGATCTTCCACCCCCATCGTGGCCACCCCAGTGGCGGGGTGCTGTACAATGGCCATTTTGGATGCCCTGGGTGTATCGTCAAGGGCAGGGCTCCGGACCTACATCTGTGGTTTCAGTGCCGCGGGCGCTTCCCTCGGCCACGATCATGGCACCGCGCCCTGATATGGCACCGGAAGAGCCGGTACTGGGCCCTTCAGGTGCCCAGGAACCACACTCTGACACACCTCCAGTCCCCCAGGATGAGCATGTCACTGACCCCTCTCTCAGGGAACCAGAAGGTCAGGAGGAACCCTCTCCGGGTACATCCTCGTCCTCGTCACCGGATGAGGTGGTGGCAGGCATGTCCCCAGGCCTGCCCCCCATGGATGTGAGAGGCCACCAGGACCTTCTTAGACGGGTAGCCCAAAACCTCAATTTACCAGCGGAGATTGTGACTGAGGAGGTAGATCCCACAGTGGACATCCTCGCCCCAGATGGACCTTCCAGGGTGGCTTTACCCTTCATAAAGACTATTCAGTCTAATATGAATACTCTGTGGCAGATCCAGTCCTCTATTCCACCAACGGCCAAGTGTGTGGAAAGATGCTATTTTGCTCCCCAGAAGGGGTACGAGCATTTATATACCCACCCACAACCGGGTTCCTTAGTTGTGGAGGCAGCTAATCATAGGGAACCTCAAGGTCAGACAGGTTAGACCCTGAAATTCAGGGATGCAAAAAAATTAGATCTGTTTGGCGGGAAGGTCTACTCGTCAGCAGGCCTGCAACTCAGGATTTCGAATCAGCAGGCTGCTCTGGGTCGCTATGCCTTTAACTCTCGGTCGGCCTTTACCAAGTTCCAGGAATCTGTGCCAAAGGACTCAGCCGTAGAATTCAAGGTCATCGTTGAAGAAGGCAGAGCGGTCTCTAGGGTGGCACTACAGGCAGCCCTCGACTCCGCGGACTCTGCAGCCAGAACTATGGCTACTGCGATAACCATGCGCCACAGTGCCTGGCTACAAGTGTCTGGGATCCCTCCGGAGGTCCAAAACATGATCCAGGACCTTCCCTTTGAACGGCAGGGTCTCTTTGCTCAGGACACTGATAGAAGACTGCATAGCCTTAAGGACTTTAGATCCACCTTGAGATCGCTGGGACTACATACCCCACAACCCCAAAGGAGACCTTTCCGGCCCCCTCCTCCTCCCCCGCTCGTTTTTATCAACCTCCCGCTAGATGGGACCAGCCCAGACAAGGTGAAAGGGGTAACAGCAGAGGAGGACCTCGTTCTTCCTCCCGACAGGGTAAACCTCCCAATAATAACAGGCAGCCCCCCGGTTCTAGACCAAACTTTTGAAGGCTTGCCCGAGGACGGAACACCAGTCAGTTCGCTTCCTTTTTGTCAACCGCTTATCCCACTTTTACCATGCATGGTCTCGGATCACTTCCGACAGGTGGGTCCTGAGCACAGTAAGAGTGGGATATTCTATCCAGTTTTCTTCCCTCCCTCCTCCCCACCCTCCACCCCTTTCTTCCCTGTTCCTCTTCAGGGACCCCTCTCACAAGCAACTTCTCTTACAGGAAGTTCACGCACTCCTATCGCTGGGTGCTATAGAGGAGGTTCCTCAAGAATTCAGGGGAAAGGGGTATTACTCCCATTATTTCCTTATCCCGAAAGCCAAAGGTGGCCTTCGCCCCATTCTAGATTTGCAAGGCCTCAACTCCTACATAAAGAAACTAAGGTTTCACATGCTTTCTTTAACCTCGATTATCCCTTCCATGGAACAGGGAGACTGGTTCACCGCCCTCGACTTAAAAGATGCATATTTTCACATAGCAATCATTCCAGCCCACAGAAGGTTCCTAAGATTTGTAGTAGAGGATCGACGCTACCAATTCGCAGTTCTCCCCTTCGGGCTGTCCACGGCCCCGAGGGTGTTTACAAAATGCATGGCGGTAGTGGCAGCATTCCTACGGCGACACCATGTCCATATATACCCTTACCTCGACGACTGGCTCATCAAGGCAAACTCAGAACAGTTAGTAGCCCAGCACCTGTCGCTAGTCAGATCCACGTTTCTACAGCTGGGCCTGATCCTAAATGAGCCAAAATCGATTCTTACCCCAACTCAGAGGATCGAGTTTATTGGAGCGGTATTGGATTCCAGGGTGGCAAGAGCATTCCTCCCGTCATCTCGTCGCGACACAATCTCACACATTGTTCTATCCTTCATCAGGTTCCTGACAACTACGGCCAGGAACTGCACGGTCCTCCTGGGACACATGGCGGCATGCACTTACGTGGTTCCATACGCCAGGGTCCGGTTTCGCCTTTTGCAAGCCTGGCTAGCCAGTGTGTTCAAACAGGGCAGGGACCCTCTAGACATTCTCGTGACCCGGCCGATGCTCGTCCTAGACTCCCTCCACTGGTGGCTCCTGCCCTGTTCGCTGTCGGTGGGAATTCCCTTCCAGAAACCACAGCCCTCCATAACGCTGGTGACAGACGCTTCTGCCCTGGGTTGGGGGGCGCATCTCGGGAATGCCACGACCCAAGATCTCTGGTCCCAGAGTGAGCTATCTCTCCACATCAGTGTCAGAGAACTCAGGGAGATTCGTTTGGCATGCCAGACCTTCCGGGACCACCTACAAGGCAAGTGTGTTTCTGTGTTGATGGACAACACAGCGGCAATGTTTTATATCAACAAACAGGGTGGTGCTCTCTCCTCTCCCCTTTGCAGGGAAGCCCTAGACCTTTGGGAGTTTTGCATCAGGAATTCAATATACCCTCAGGTAGCTTACCTTCCCGGGTGTCAGAACAGGCTGGCGGACAGACTCAGCCGCTCGTTCCAAGGTCACGAGTGGTCCCTCCGGCTGGATATCGCCCACTCTCTCTTCCTACAGTGGGGCTTTCCCCTGGTGGACCTGTTTGCCACAAGGTCCAACAGGAAGTGCCAGAGGTTCTGCTTCTTCCTCAACCTCAGCCCCAGGTCGGAAGCAGATGTGTTCCAGATTCACTGGTCAGGGGGCCTGCTTTATGCATTTCCCCCGTTCCCTCTCATCCACAGGGTACTGCTCAAGGTCCGACAGGACAGAGCAGCTCTGATTCTCATAGCTCCAGCTTGGCCCTGTCAACACTGGTACACCCACTTACTCATTCTCTGCATAGCCAAGCCCATAACCCTCCCACTGTTTCCGACACTGATCTCCCAGGATCACGGCCGCATGCAATATCCAAACATTCCCTCTCTCCACCTCATGGTGTGGAATATCCATGGCTAAACCCTGCAGAATTACAGTGTTCAGACCCGGTAAAGGATGTCCTTATGGGCAGCAGGAAACCTTCCACACGTGGCACTTACACGGCTAAGTGGAAGCGCTTCTCCTTGTGGTCCCAAAGTAAGGGGGCGGACCCACGCTCTGCCTCTGTACCCTTCCTTTTGGACTACCTTGTTAACCTTAAACAGCAAAGGTTGGCCATTTCAACGTTAAGGGTGCACCTTGCTGCTATCTCAGCTTTTCACCCAGGTGTAGATGGGACCTCCCTATTTAGCAACCCACTTGTGGCTAGATTCTTTAGGGGCCTGGATAGGTTGAACCCTCCTGTCCACCAGCCTACCCCTTCGTGGGACCTAAACCTTGTACTTACGGCTCTTATGAGGCCACCCTTTGAACCACTAGCCACCTGCCCGCTCTCCTACCTTTCGTAGAAGACGGCTTTTCTGGTAGCCATTACTTCAGCGCGGAGGGTTTCGGAGATCAGGACGCTTACCTCCGAGCCATCTTACACAGTCTTTCATAAAGACAAGATCCAGCTGCGGCCCCATCCGGCCTTCCTTCCTAAAGTGGTGTCCCCCTTTCATTTAAATCAGGAGTTGTTTCTCCCTGTGTTTTTCCCTAAGCCCCATTCCTCTAATAGGGAAAGGTTATTTCATACTCTGGACGTTAGAAGGGCGTTAGCCTTTTACATACAACGCGTGAAATCATTCTGTAAGTGTCCACAACTTTTTATTGCAGTAGCGGAAAGAATGAAGGGCCTTCCAATTTCAACACAATGGCTCTCGTCATGGATAACTTCGTGCATTAGAGTGTGTTACAAGGTGTCGAATGTTGTACCTCCTCCTTTACCAGCTCACTCCACCAGGGCACAGTCCACGTCGGCGACGTTCCTGGCGCATGTCCCCATTATTGACATCTGTAGAGCGGCGACATGGTCATCTGTTCACACCTTCACCTCACACTACGCCATAGTCCAGCAGGCGGCAGATGATGCTCACTTCGGACAGTCGGTCTTAAGAACAGGAATCAAGGACACTCCTAACCCTCCTCCGAGATGATTGCTCGTAAGTCACTTGTAGGAATGCACATGAGCAATCACTCGAAGAAGAAGAAATGGTTACTCACCTCTCGTAACTGTTCTTTGAGATGTGTTGCTCATGTCCATTCCAAATCCCCCCCACCTCCCCTCTGTCGGAGTGACCGGCAAGAAGGAACTGGGTGGGGGGGCGGGTCGGCAGGGTCATATATACATCGCCTTTTCGGCGCCACTCTAGGGGTCTCCCCTGCTGATCCAACGGGTACCGCTAGGGAAAAGTTTCCGGGACCGTGCACGCGCGGTGCGCACACACTTGTTGGAATGGACGTGAGCAACACATCTCGAAGAACAACAGTTACGAGAGGTGAGTAACCGTTTCTTCAGCTGCAAACTCCTGAGTAGCTGAAGCTGTGCTCAAGAAATATGCCATGTTTCTGGAATGACACCTCCATGTAACAGGTCAATGTCCCTGAGACTATGGGTAATGTATGGAACAGCGGAGGTGGGAGAAATTGCCTTAGGCATGCATAGTGCTTTCCAGGAACAAACTATAACAAGGTCTCGTCCTAAGGAGCTGTCAGACCCATTTCAACTGCTGTAGAACCAGTTCTGTTGAAGCCAACTCTACATTAGCTCAAAGACATGGGAGGATACTGCAGCTTAGTTTGGAGAGATCTGCTAGATCTATAGGCTACTTGCTAGTAATACCCTAGGTCTTGGTTTGGCTTAGCATAAGGGGACGGCAACACGAAAATTTTTATTATGATGAAAACAGCTGGAAGGGAATAGATAAAATGATTTTACAAAGAGCCCTTCCTTTGTTGCGCGTAGGGTATGAAAGTTAAAATAGCATCTTGAAGTCTCCTGCGAGTGTTTGCACAGGCTAGAGACATCTGTTCTTAGTGCCAGCGGCAGAATTTGGAACATATAAAAGACTGATCACAGCAGACAGAAGAGGAGCTGTCAGGGCGGTGTTAGTCATACTCCCTGGCTGTAGACATGTAGTTCAGTGCAGATGGTTGGCCTTTAGTGTAGCTCTTTCTTTTTAGTATGGACTTGTTGTTGCTTGTAGCTGAGCAGTCTTTGCAAGCTATTTCATTTTACCAGGTTATAATGGCTGTCCCCTGTGGGATGGGATCAGTTACAGGGACAAGAAAATCAGTGTAATAACTAGATATCCCTGTTCCTTAAAAACCAAACCCTACCTTATCCCTTGCAGCTATGGAGGCTCCACCATTGTTCCCTCTAAGCTGTGCATGTGCACGCGTGCACACAGCTCCTAAATCCTGTGCACACAGCGAAACATCGTGTGCACAACAATTTTCACAGAAGAAATTTTTTGCTCACACAGCCTGTCAAAAATTTGCACAGAAGGAATTTTTTGCACACACGGCCTGTCAAAAATTAGAGGGAACATTGGGCTCCACCCTGCACGGGAACAACCATAATTCTGCTGAGTGAAAGTGGGCAAGATGCTAGGAGCCAGCACAGGGGTTGTACCACCAGGCATGCTAAGGAACTGTGCTCTGCAGGCACTACTTCCATGCTGCTGCAGGACAGGCATGGGAGAGGCAAGGGAGCATATTTTGAGGAGATTTTATAAAGGCCAGAGAAACTATTAGATCATCTAGTCCGACTGCTGTAGATCAGGGGCCATAAAATTTCACCTGTCTTGAGCCCAGTCACTTGTACATGCCTAAGGCAAAAGGCACCCAGACTTGATTTGAGGACACCAAGAGATGGAGAGGCCACCACATCCCTTAGTTGTTTGTTCCAATAGTTAACCACACTCTCACTGTTGAAAATATGTGCCTTATTTCTAATTTTCAGCTTCCAGTCATTTGTCCTGGTTCTGCCTGGTTCTAGATGAGAGAGCCCGTTAGTACCGCAGGGTTTTCCTCTTGGGAAGATACTTTGACACTGACAAGTCACTCCTTGATCATGTTTTTGGTTAGCTAAACAGCTTGAGCTCGCTCTCTGTCTGTCTGCAAGGCATTTTCTCCAGCCCTCAGATAATCTCTGTGGCTCTTTCTGTACCTTCTCCAATTTTTTCAACATCCTTTTTGAAATGTGGACACCAGAACTGTATTTGACGAGTCCTGGTCTCCCGCAAACCATGTGGATGGGGCTGGTTAGCAGCCAGGCAGAGCTCACTGCTGCTGCTGGTGGAGCTAGGGGGGCGGGGGTCTGTGAGGCTCTTTGCTGCAACAATGTGTGGCTACAGAGGTGGAGGTGTGGGTAGGCTGCCAATTTCTCCTGCCAAAGAGCTTCAAGGCAGCAGGGGTGTGGCCCTGCTTGGCAGCCCCTGCCATCACAATTTACACATAACCAAAAATGGGGTGGGGTAGGATGAGGTCCCCTGTGGTTCCCTCCTTGAAGGACAGTGCGGGAAGGGGGGAGGGGAAGGCTGAGTCTATATGTCTTGTGAGTGGGGAGTGGGTTAAATTGACCTAGTGGATGTGAGGGGGGGCAGGGCCAGATCTGGGGAGGGCTCAGCTGTGGGATGAGAGGCACAGATGGATCTCTATATGGAAACATTTTACAGGTGTGGTTGCCGCCCTCTTCCTAGGCCTTTGTATGTTGCATACCTCCTTGGAGTGTATGCTCTTTGGGGCGGGGACCGTGTGTGGTCTAGCTCTCTGTACAGAAATTAGCACCATGAGGCCTCTGGTTACTATTGTAATGCAGAGAAGTAATCAGCAGCAGGGAGGCAACTCAGCTAGAATGAGGCATTACCAAAGCAAGAAAGAAGCAGAGATGAAGAAGCTTCTGTGTTTTGAAGAGATAGACACCCAGGCCTAACTTGCACTTATTCTTTGCCAGCTGAAGAACTGGCAAAATCTCCCTTGTTTGGATGCAATTAGATCCCCAATATAAAGTGCTTATACTAGTGAGTGATCCAAAATAAGCCATCCCGCTATAAGAAGCTATTATGCCAGCATAACTGCACATACACTGGGCCCTTTATTGGCCTACGTCAGCACAAAAAAAAAAATCTTCACCAACCTATTATGCTGGAAACTAAAGTTCAGAGCAGCCCTAGGGGGAGAGGTAGATGGACAGAATGAGTCAGACAGGAAGAGGGAAAGTAGGGAATAAAAAAAGGGAAACAAAAGACTCCCTCAGCATTTTACTTATTCCCATCCATAACCAGCAGCACCTTGATCTCTGATGCCTGGGCAGAAGGGTGGGATGCCTCCCTTTAGCACTTGTAAAGAATTAGGTGGTGTTACCACTGCCTTCTCTTAGGTGGACTGGGACTGCATCAGACCCTACACTGCTAATAGCTGGGGGAGATTCTCAGCAAGCCCAAGGTCTGTATTTGCAGCAGTAGCAGGGATAGAACTCAGAGCCTCCTGCTCCAGCTTTCCTGGTGGCCCCACAGGGTAGTCCCTGGTTATCCCAGATTTGTTACTATGATATATATGTGACACTGATACCGCCGCCCTGTCTACTTGTGCTTGACTGTGAACTCAGCCTTGTGCCTCATTCATTCCTTTATTTAAATTCTCTGTCCTGAGAGCCCCATGTCCCAAGAACACTCTGGGCTGGCTGAGTGGGTAACACAGGGAGCAGCTGCTTAGGGATGGACACCTGGACCAGCCAGCTCTGCACTGGCAGCTACAAGAACAGGCTGGCAGCTGATCTCCAAGAGCAGTGGTTCTCAAACTTTTTGTATTGGTGACCTCTTTCGAACACTGAGCTTCTGAATGCAACCCCCTCTAGAAATTAAATACACATTTTTGATATATAATACTGTTAAATACTAAATGTAAACCCTATTGCTTAAAATGGATTTACCTTTTCTCACTGCTTTTTAAATTAAGACTAAAACACATTTTTATTGAATTAAAAATAAGTGGAAAAGTTATTTTTAAATAAAATTTTATTTTAATACTTGACAGTAATTAATGACCTGAAGCAGCCAAAAATCAGTGAGATGGATGATGCTGTTTATTTGATACAAGAAGTTTTATTCTTGGTGGTGTTTTAGAAAGGGCACATCTGATGTCATCCTTCACATCAAGCTGGTTTCGAGATTTTGTCTTTACTGTGAGAAGGCTGGAGAATCCACTCTCGCATTCGTAGGTAGTGGGAAATGGCAGAAGGACTCTCAGGGTCATTTCAGATACCAGTGGGAATTCACTTGCAACTGAACACCAGAACTGGTTTGGAGGCAGCTGTATGAATTTTGCTTTCACTTCATCATCATTGATTATGTCAATAAACTGTTCCTGTGTGTGAATATCATCAGTAGGTAACTGCTCAGCTATCACACTGAAAGGGTTCTTCACCAGGGAATGAAGTGCTTCTGGCAGCGCTGGGAGGTAATGTGAGAACTCTTCATGAAGGGCTCTCAAATGTTCACTGATCGCGGACTTGAGAGCACTATCAATGTTAACTTCCTCCTCCTCACTGAAGGAAGAAAGTGTTGGAAACATGCCATATCTGTCTGTGTCCAGCTTCCTGCACCACAGATCCAACTTCACTGGAAGGCTTTGATTTTATTAGTCAGGTCTATTAATGTTGAACGTTTTCCCTGAAGTGACAGATTGAGATCATTAAGGCTACCAAAGATATCAACTAGGTATGCCAAGCAGAGAAGCCATTTCTTGTCACTGAATATTTTGTTCAGCTCCTGTTTCTGTTTTCGCAGGAAAAACTCTGCCATCTCTTCACGAAGTATAAAAACGCGTTTTAATGCGCGTCCCCTAGACAGCCATCGGACTTGAGTGTGGAAAAGCAGAACTTCATATCCCCCACCCATTTCATTGCAGAGCTCTCGAAAGAGATGACCATTCAGAGCATGAGCTTTAATGTAGTTCACTGCTTGCATAACAACATCCACCACAGCATTAAGGCACATTGGCAATGTCTTTGCAGCTAGGACTTGACGATGGATTCCACAATGAGTGACAATCATATTAGGTGAGACACACTTTACCTTCTGCTGAAAGTCAGACTGTGCACCCATCATTGCTGGAGAACCATTGGTACAGATACCACAAAGGTTTTTCCATTCAATGCCATTGTTTTGAAAAAAGGCATTCACTTTATTGAAAATGTCCTGTGCTGTTGTGGTTGTTTCAAGCTGTTCACAGAATAAGAACTCATCCTTAACATCTCCAGCATTGACATACCATACGAATGCTATCAGTTGTGCGCAGTAAGAAATATCGGTAGTTTCATCAAGTTGCAGGCTGAACATACTGAAAGCAGAATGTTTAATTTCATGTACAACTTTTTTTTTTGATATCTTCAGACATCTCACATATTCTGCATTTCACCGTATCATTCGATATGGAAAGCATGTTCAGGTTTTTGGCAGTATCATTGCCCATCATAAGTGCCACAGTATCTTTGCATGCTGGCAGAATAAGCTCCTCACCTACTGTATGTTGCGTTTTGGTACGGGCAATAAGTAGAGACACAACATAAGAGGCTTCCACAACTGAGGACTTTTGCTGTTGGAAACTTCCATCAGCATCAAGCCTGGCCTTCTTTGTTGCTTCTTCTCTGTGTTTGAAAAAATCCACATTTCGATTTTTATGCTCAAGATATTTAGTTTCAAGATGTCGCTGCATTTTTCAGGGTTTCATTGATTCAGCAGACAAAACTTCACTGCAAATGACATATTGCGGTTTTTCAATACCAGAAGTGATGATACTGGTAAAGCCAAGTTTAATGTAAGACTCGAGATACTTTTGTGTTTTAGCAGTTTTAGTAGTACAACTGGCCATTATTTTCAGCAGAAAGTTAACACTTATATGTATGACTGTTAATAAAAGTACCTGTTCAGCTGCAAATGTTGTCTCCTTACCAGGGTCAGTCACAGGCAAAATGGTGCCTGGCCAAACTTCTGTTGGTGTGGATGTAGGGATAACATATTAAAGTATTAAAAATGATTTTTTAAGTGGAAGTGACTTTTTATAATTTGTTTTTCACAACTAAAAGTTTACATAGTATAAGTTTGTTAAGTAGAAGTAGCTTGATAAGTGTTTAGATTTATTATTTGTTAAGATTGTTAAATGTTTAGATTTATTATTATTGCCCCTTTAAAATATAATTTGTTAATATTAGGTCATGTAACTTGAAATTGTACTATGTAGCCAAAACAGCTTCTCTTTCTCTGTCCCAGGGCACGCTCAAACTTTTGCAAGTAGCTGTAGCTACTTGAAATTGACATTGCAGCGATACATTGTAAGGATGCATTGTCAAGCCACTAACTCCGCTCTGGGAGCCAAGCCCTGTAATTGATTAAGGGCATTGCTACACAATTGACGCCAGTTCTCTTCAAAGCACTGTGAACCAATTAACCCTAATCGCAAAGTGAAAGCTATTGTATGTGTAAAATTATTATTATACAAAATACTGTATGTGAAACATTAATTAGGGAATGTATGTAAGAGAGAGAGTGCTTGGACAATGAATGAGTGGTTTGAGAGGTTCCAGCCTGAGAATGCAGCATCAAAGGGCTGAAGAAGGTGTCAGGTGCCAGTGCCACCAAAAGGTGTCAAGTGGAGAAAAACTGGAGACTGGAGGTTCACCCTATGAGATCACTGACGAGCACCTGGCAGCCACCCTGAAGACATCAGCATGACACAGCAATTCCCATAGACTGGCATAGGAAGAAATTCCTATAAAGACTGGACCAAAAGACTATGGAGTCAGAGTCCAAGGTTCTGCTGCCAGCCTACCAGGAGCTTCAGATGCGCATCTGATCAGGACTTCGCTCCCCACTACCATCACCTGTGTATAGAATACCTGGCCAGTATTCTGTCACAGGCAACTTCCAGGCTGGTAACTATAACATTTACCCAGAACCTGAATGAATGATTGAATGAATGCTTATATGTATATATAATATGTGTATGTGTGTATAAGGGTTAAGTAGTGATAGGAATAAGTAGTTAAACAACGTTGTTTGCTTCTATCTTTTCTTTATTCTTTATTATTATCTTTACAATAAATGTGGCTTTTTGCCTTATCCCCCTCATAAGATCCTGCTTGCTTCTATTGGTATAACATGGAGGTGGGGGTGGAGCTGGGCTGGAGGAGCTTGGGCCCAGCAGCCCACCACAGGGGCTGGATCAGGGCCGGCACAGCAGCCCGCCACTGGGGGTCGGAGGTGGGGCTAACAGCCTGCCCAGTGGGGTCAGAGCTGGGGTCAGCAGCCTGCCCCTGGGGTCAGGGCGGGAGCCTTCAGCCCGCCACGTGGGTCAGACCTGGAGCCCACTGGGGGTCGGGGCTGGGGCCAGCAGCCCGCCACTGGGGTTCGGGGCTGGGTCCCATTGCCCGCTGGGGTCAGGGCAGGAGCCGTCAGCCTGCCCCAGGGATAGCGGCTGGAGCCCGCCACCCACTGGGGTCTGGGCTGAGGCGAGTAGCCCACCGGCCGGTCGGGGAAAGAGCCGGCAGCCCGCCGCAGGGGCCGGGTCGCCTGCCTGGAGATTGGGCTCGAGCGAGCAGCCCGCTGCTGTGGTCAAGGCTCGCGACCCCTACATAAGGAGGCTGCGACCCCCCCGAGTGGTCGCGACCCCCACTTTGAGAACCAATGCCCAAGAGACAGGGGCCAGACCAGCTTTCCCTTGGGATTTATACAACTTCTTCTCCACAGTCATCCCTTCACTCTCTTCACCCGTCCCCCTTAAATCTTTGCATGTTGGGTATGACTGAGTGCCTTATTAAAATATAACTTGATGTCTATTGCTTCAGAGTTGAAGGAGACCTCTGTGTAAGCTCAGAAACTTGTCTCTCTGACCAGCAAAAGTTGGTCCAACTGGACACAAGGGAGAACTGGTTTATAAACACTCTGTGTAGGGCCTCAAAATCAGCCACTCCCCTGCGAAATTCAGTGGCATGACATTGTTTCTGCACAAAGTGGAACCTTCCATGGCCACAGACGGGTTCAAGACTTGTCCCCTTCAAGCAATGAGGCCTGGGACACCTACTCTGTGGTCATTTTGCTTATAAAGCAAGTGGTCACTGAGCTCCTTGCTCCTGGCCCTCAGAGACTGTGTACGGGCTTTGGAGGCCAGGGTGGCGGAACTGGAGGAGCTAAGGGAGGTAGAGAAGTATATTGATGAGGCTTTCAGGGACACTGTAGACTTGTCCCACCTCCACTTAGACAGCACCGGTGCTGTTGAGGAGGATGAAAGGCTCTGGAAAGGAGAGCAGTCAATGGGAGCAGAGGGAAACCTTCCCATAGTTGAGACCCTCCTTCCAGGTACTGTTGGGGTATCCTCTCACACTGAGGTAACCTCTCCGGGGGAGAGAACTCCAGTCATTAGGAAAAGGCAGTTGTTAGTAATGGGAGATTCGATCATTAGAAACATAGATAGCTGGGTTTGTGATGACCAGGAGAACCGTATGGTTACTTGTCTGCCTGGTGCGAAGGTTGCGGATCTCTCGAGGCATCTAGATAGACTTATGAGAAGTGCTGGGGAAGAGCCGGTGGTCGTGGTACATGTAGGCACCAATGACATAGGGAAGGGCAGCAGAGATGTCCTGGAGGCCAAATTTAGGCTGCTAGGAAAGAGATTGAAATCCAGGACCTCTATGGTGGCATTCTCAGAAATGCTTCCAGTTCCACACGCAGGGCCAGCTATGCAGGCAGAGCTTCAGAGTCTCAATGTGTGGATGAGACGATGGTGTAGAGAGGAGAGGTTTAGATTTATTAGGAACTGGGGAAACTTTTGGGATCGGGAGAGCCTATAAGGAAGGATGGGCTTCACCTAAACCAAAGTGGAACCAAACTGCTGGCACTTAACATTAAAAAGGTTGCAGAGCAGTTTTTAAACTAAGAGATGGGGGAAAGCCAATTGCTGCAGAGGAGCACGTGGATCGGATAGGGACTTCTCTTACAGGAGGGTCTACTGATAGAGATTCTCTAGGTTTTAGTCAGAAGGATAGGACGGTAAAGAATAAAGGTGAGGCCAGATCAGATGACAAACTTTCATATAAAGAATGTGACACATCAGAAAAGGGCAGACAAATAAACAGTGACCAGTTTTTCAAGTGCTTGTACACAAATGCTAGAAGTCTAAATAATAAGATAGGTGAACTAGAGTGCCTCGTGTTAAAGGAAGATATTGACATAATAGGCATCACAGAAACATGGTGAAGTGAGGACAATCAATGGGACACAATCATTTCGGGGTATAAAATATATCGGAAGGACAGAACAGGTCGTGGGGGTGGGGGAGTGGCACTAGATGTGAAAGAAAATGTAGAATCAAATGAATTAAAAATCTTAAATGAATCCACATGTTCCATAGAATCCCTATGGATAGTAATTCCATGCTATAATAAGAATATAACAATAGGGATCTATTATCGACCACCTGATTAGGATAGTGATGATGAAATGCTAAGGGAGATTAGAGAGGCTGTCAAAATAAATAACTCACTAATAATGGGGGATTTCAATTATCCCCATATTGACTGGGTACATGTCACCTCAGGACGAAATGCAGAGACAAAATTCCTCGATACTTTAAATGACTGCTTCTTGGAGCAGCTGGTCCAGGAACCCACAAGGGGAGAGGCAACTCTTGATTTAGTCCTGACTGGAGCACAAGAGCTGGTCCAAGAGGTAACTATAACAGGACCGCTTGGAAATAGTGATCATAATATAATAACATTTAACATTCCTGTGGTGAGAACAATACCTCAGCAGCCCAGTACTGTGGCATTTGATTTTAGGAAGGGGGAACTATGAAAAAATGAGGGGGTTATTTAAACGGAAATTAATAGGTAAAGTGACTAAAGTGAAATCCCTGCAAGCTGCATGGACACTTTTCAAAGACACCGTAATAGAGGCCCAACTTAAATGTATACCCCAAATTAAAAAACAAAGTCAAAGAACTAAAAAAGAGCCACCGTAGCTTAAAAACCATGTAAAAGAATCAGTGAGAGATAAAAAGGCATCTTTTAAAAAGTGGAAGTCAAATCCTACTGAGGTAACTAGAGAGGAGCATAAACACTGCCAAATTAAGTGTAAAAATGTAATAAGAAAAGCCAAAATGGAATTTGAAGAACAGCTAGCCAGAAACTCAAAAGGTAATAATGGTTTTTAAGTACATCAGAAGCAGGAAGCCTGCTAAACAACCAGTGGGGCCCCTGGATGATGGAGATACAAAAGGAGCACTTAAAGATGATAAAGTCATCGTGGAGAAACTAAATGAATTCTTTGCTTCGGTCTTCACGGCTGAGGACGTTAGGGAGATTCCCAAACCTGAGCTGTCTTTTGTAGGTGACAAATCTGAGGAATTGTCACAGATTGAAGTGTCACTAGGATAGGTTTTGGAACTAATTGACAAGTAACTAACAAGTCACTGGGACCAGATGACATTCACCCAAGAGTTCTGAAAGAACTCAAATGTGAAATTGCGGAACTATTAACTAGGGTTTGTAACCTATCCTTTAAATCGGCTTCTGTACCCAATGACTGGAAGATAGCTAATGTAACACCAATATTTAAAAAGGGCTCTAGAGGTGATCCCAGTAATTACAGACCGGTAAGTCTAACGTCTGTACCGGGCAGAAACAAGCTGTACCGGGCAGAAACAAGAAAATTAGCTGAAACAATAGTAAAGAATAAAATTGTCAGGCACATAGAAGAACATAAATTGTTGGGCAAAGGTCAGCATGGTTTCTGTAAAGGGAAATCATGTCTTACTAATCTGTTAGAGTTCTTTGAAGGGGGCAACAAACATGTGGACAAGAGGGATCCAGTGGATGTAACGTACTTAGATTTCCAGAAAGCCTTTGACAAGGTCCTTCACCAAAGGCTCTTACGTAAATTAAGTTGCCATGGGATAAGAGGGAAGATCCTTTCATGGATTGAGAACTGGTTAAAAGACAGGGAACAAAGGGTAGGAATAAATGGTAAATTTTCAGAATGGAGAGGGGTAACTAGTGGTGTTCCCCAAGAGTCAGTCCTAGGACCAATCCTATTCAACTTATTCATAAATGATTTGGAGGAAGGCGTAAACAGTGAGGTGGCAAAGTTTGCAGATGATACTAAACTGCTCAAAATAGTTAAGACCCAAGCAGACTGTGAAGAACTTTAAAAAGATCTCACGAAACTAAATGATTGGGCAACAAAATGGCAAATGAAATTTAATGTGGATAAATGTAAAGTAATGCACATCAGAAAAAATAACCCCAACTATACATACAATATGATGGGGGCTAATTTAGCTACAACTAATCAGGAAAGAGATCTGGGAGTCATCGTGGATAGTTCTCTGAAGACGTCCATGCAGTGTGCGGCAGCAGTCAAAAAAGCAAACAGGATGTTAGGAATCAGTAAAAAAGGGATAGAGAATAAGTCGGAGAGTATCTTATTGCCTTTATACAAATCCATGGTGCGCCCACATCTTGAATACTGTGTACAAATGTGGTCGCTTCATCTCAAAAAGGATATACTGGCATTAGAAAAGGTTCAGAGAAGGGCAACTAAAATGATTAGGGGATTGGGATGGGTCCCATATGAGGAGAGAGTAAAGATGCTAGGACTTTCTAGCTTGGAGGAGGAAACTAAGGGGGGATATGATAGAGGTATATAAAATTATGAGTGGCATGGAGAAAGTGAATAAGGAAAAGTTATTTACTTGTTCTCATAATAAAAGAACTAGGGGCCACCCAATGAAATTAATGGGCAGCAGGTTTAAAACAAATAAAAGGAAGTTCTTCTTCATACAGCACACAGTCAACCTGTGGAACTCCTTGCCTGAGGAGGCTGTGAAGGCTAGGACTATAACAGGGTTTAAAAGAGAACTGGATAAATTCATGGAGGTTAAGTCCATTAATGGCTGTTAGCCAGGCTGGGTAAGGAATGGTGTCCCTAGCCTCTGTTTGTCAGAGGGGGGTGATGGATGGCAGGAGAGAGAGCACTTGATCTTTACCTGTTAGATTCACTCACTCCGGGGCACCTAGTGTTGGCCACTGTCGGTAGACAGGATACTGGGCTAGATGGATCTTTGATCTGACCCAGTACAACCTTTCTTATGGTCTTAAGGCAGCCACCAAGGAAGCAAAGAGGATAAACACACACAGAGACCTGATGTGCCTGATTTACACTAGTGCAAATTAAGAGCAAGGCTATTCAAGTGAATGGCATTTCACCAGTGTAACGCCAATAACAAAAGGCGAGGAGGATCAGGCAAAATATATGTGTGCTTGCGGAGACCCTGCCCTTGTTTCTTCTTTCATTCTCCTAACAGTAATAAAGGTTGTTGTAAGTGGGAGCTCATGGCAGAAGCCTGTGAAAGGAAAACACCCAACTATTAGAAAAGCAGCCTTCCTCCACCAGGAATCCCTAGGTGCTGGCTGCCTTAGATAACGTCCTTCTCAAAAGAAGAGGGAACCCCTTGTCCATGAGTAAGGAATGCATGTTCATGCCACCTCCACCCTTGCATACTGCACTGCGTAGCAAGCAATGAAACTACAGGATGTGGAGAGGGCTGTAGCGGCCACATCAAGGTACAATGCTCAGACCTGAGTTAGGGCTGGGTTACTTCAGCTGAATGATATGTGGTGACACTAACTACAGCTTCTCATTTCTTCCTGCTACTATAAATATGGCAAAGGGAAAGAGAAGCGCTATTTCAGTGCTTTAGTGGGGAGAAAAGAGCTCAGTCTAGTAGCTGAATCACATCCAGCAATGGCCAAGCAGATTCATCCTACACAGCAGTACATGTGACGGTTCTGTGGGTATGCAGGGCTGTGAGCACAGGCACGGCTTCCTCCGGGTCCCAGAGGTACTCAACCCCCCGAGTCCACTTCAGGCCCTATCCCCATCTGACCTCTTCCCCCAAGCCCTCACCCTTGTCCTGCTTTTTCCTGCCCCCGCCCATGCCCCCATCCCACCCCTTTTCTTAAGGTCCTGTCCCAATCTCACCCCTTCTCTCAGTCCCCCACAGAATCTTCCCACCCAGCCTCTCCACTCCTCCTCCTCTTCCCCAGCACCTCCTGCATGCTGCAGAACAGCTGATTGCAGTGGGAAGGAGGAAGTGGGCGGGCGAGAGGGTGGAGAGGAGTTGATCAGCAGGGTTGCCAGTGGACAGGAGGTGCTGGGGGACAGGAGGGGAGCTGGCTGTAGGTACTAAGCACCCTTTAATTTCTTTCTGTGGGTGCTCCAGGGCTAGAGCACCCATGGAGTTGGCATCTATGGCTGTGAGTCACCTTGTCCCCCTGCCTCCAGTTTAAGGGAGTCTTGCTGGTGCTTAGCTGGGTGTCAGCTCTCTAACTCCCCCAAACTGTTATCAACATCTGTTGGTGGGAGACAAGCTTTAAGATGGAAATCTTGCCTCTCTCCATGACGGAAGTTGGTCCAATAAAATATTACCTTTCCCACCTCACCTCTCTAATACCCTGTGACCAGCACGACTACAACACTGCATGCAAGACATATAGAGGTTCATGGTGGAGATTTCCACTGTAATTGGGTCACATTTTAATTCCAAAGCAGATTATCTGGGGCTCGAGATACACGGTACATCTATTCTGCTGTTACTGTGCAACACTATAAAGCTAATGCCAGATCTTCGTATTCATATTTTACCAAATTACTCCTTCAGTCCTTTCCCTGCAATGACTACTCCAATGAGATGATTAAATAACCTCAAGGACTGTTGCAGCCACATAAATGTTCTGAATCAAACAAAAATACCTATTGGAACAGGAATGATGAAAAACAATGATGGTTTATTTTCATGAGGCACTATTTTCATACAAAGGAAGGACTTTTGCAACCAATTACCCTGCCCAATCAAAAGAAATTTCAATGAACAGTCACTAAAATTCATAATTAATGAGCTTATGCTACCAAGACACTGATTCTTCTAAAAATGAGCCCAGTTTTCACACAAATAGACTCATTAGCAATTAGAAAATACATTCAGAATTGCTGTCAGGACCCAGGTAACCTTGAGACACACTGGTGCTTGGTACCTGGCTCAGATTGCTTGTGTATTTGTGGGATGGGTATACATGGCCGTTTGGGCACAAAACAGGAATAAGAGTCTATGTCAGTCCCCAGCCACACTTGTCTAAAGCCCTGTCTAGAAGAAGTTAGACTTGAGTATGAAAAGCACAGAACAGTGCAGGGGCATCACAGGGTGAGTGGGGCCTCAAGAGGGCTTTGGCTTAGCTCAGCTGCTCACCTGTGCATGGTCTTTCTCCCAGGTAAGGCCATTTGGGGAACAGGACAGGACTATTAAAAAGGGCACCCCTCTGTTCCCGGGAAAGACAGCAGTAGGCTGGGGGGCAGCTAGGCTCCCTGTGGAATGGGAGAGGTTTGCCTGGGGAAATGGAGAAGGCGAAATAGACTCGTGATGGTGTATAATCATGGGTACTGGAATGAGGGATGCAGCTGCACCCCCTGGCATTATATTATATCCAGGGTTTACAGTTTGATTCAATGTCTCTCAGCACCTCACTATACAAACTGTTGTAGTATCCCTGAGTGTAATGGGCTGGCTTGAGCCTGGGCCTGACAGCCTGATTATAAAATAAGCCTCACCTGAGGAGAATCAGGCAAATTCTCCATAAAGAGCAGCAGGTGGCTGTGGTAATAATAGCTACTCTTAAGATGTGATAAAGTGCCCCTGGGAGGCAAGCTGATTGGCTTAGGAGAGCTGGGTAGGAAGTGAGCTAGGCAAAAATGCAGCACAAGTAAAGGAGCAGAGCTAGTGATTCAATAGCAAGCAGGACAGGGTTCCCACTGGCTCTGGAGATGGGAGCATACAAGCAGATGAGCTTAGCAAAGGGATTACAAGCTGAGCTGAAGACAGCCTGAGAAGAGGAAGGATTTTTGTTTGGTTAAAGACATTTTGGGGCCTTTCAGTTTGGACAAATGTGGCCTTGGTGCCCTGGCTGAAGGGCTGAGTCACTGGAAGGAAAAACACCAGAGTGACTGTTGGCAGGGGGCCCAGTGAGAGAGCAGCTATCCTGTACCTTGCCATGCCTGGGTGCCGAGCAGTGAGGGAGCTCTGCTACAGGGGGCTTTCTGGGGAGAAGCTGCAGAAGGGTGTGGCAAGGTGAGGAGGCAGGCAAGTCAGCCTATACAGCTGTGCTTGCTGTTGGAGGTCTCCTGTAGTAAACGAAGGGCACAAATTCCCCTGTATGTTTGGCAGGGGCTGTGTAGACACCCCTGCCACCAAGGGGTAAAGAACTATCTGCAGCCCCCCTGTACTTTGGGAGAAGGCTTGACTGTGCTTGAACAGATCCAGAAGGGGAGGGCTCTAGGTTTGGCTTGGGGGAGGAGGGGCTGAATTGCCCTGCTAGGCAGGAAAGACTATCTTGGGAAGGACAACTGAGGTTTGACCCAGGCACTTGATAGCAAAGTAAGTTGTGTACTCACCTGAGGCCTCTGTATGGTACAGGTTCCTTCTGTTTCACCCAAGTCAGAGGGTGGCACAGAATTTAAGACTTCTTTTCTTGGTTTTAGGGGTAATAGCCATAAAATATGGAGAGGGAATGAACAAAACAGAGGCCTGTGAATTCAGTAATAGGCCTCAAAATTCCTAATACCCATGTTCAAAACCAGCCAGCACTGCAAGAGTCAAATCTCCTGTGAAACTTGTGTGACGGAGTCAGACCAGAAGGAGATAGGAGAGTGCTGGAAGGCAGGTATATTAGTCTCAGGATGTGCAGGTCC
>ML677394.1:170214-300968 GCA_007922305.1 Dermatemys mawii | reverse complement strand
GCCACCAGATGTCAGAATATATCTCATTCCTGACACTGCTTACATCTGCTAGTTCTGGTTTTTAGCTCATCGTTTATGGGTAGTGCATAGCTTGTGGCTTTCAACTTTTGTAATTCAAAGCAGGTACTTGCTATGGTGATAAATGCTATAGAAAGCAATGAAGTACATTTAAAAAACCCTATTCGAACACTAGTTTTACAGATGGGCTCAAACTAAAACACGTGTTCGTGCCTTTGAAAAGGTTGCATCAGTTTCTCTTTTAAAAGTCTGCTAGCTGTGGACAAGCAGCATTTCTGTTCCCTGTTTTCCAGATCACTTATAAATACGTTGAACAGCAGTGATCTCAGTACAGATCCTTGGGGGACAACACTCTTTACCTTTCTCCATTGTGAAAACTGACCATTTATTCCTATCTTTTGTTTCCTCTTCTTTAATCAGTTAAGACCTTCCTTCTTATCCTATCACAGCTGAAAGTCCATGTACCCTCTATCTACTGGATCACCCTTGTCCACGTTTATTTGACCCCACCCCAAATAATTCTAAAAATTGGTGAGGCATGATTTCCCTTTACAAGAGTTGTGTTGACTCTTCCCCAACAAATTGTTTTTGTGTATGAGTCTGATAATTCTGTTCCTTACTATAGTTTGTTTGCTTGGTACTGAAGTTAGACTACTGGTCTAATTGCCAGGATAGCCTCTGGAGCCTTTTTTTAAAATGAGTTTCACATTAGCTACCTTCCAGTTGTCTGGTACAGAAGCTGGTTTAAGTAATAGGTTACATTCCACAGTTTGCTGTTCTATCATTTTGTATTTGAGTTTCTTCAGAATTCTTGGGAGAATGCCATGTGATCCTGGTGACTTATTAAATTAAATTAATAAGTTTAAACAATTAAATTTATTTAAATAAATTAAACAATTTATTCAGAAACCTTCTCTATTTATACCTTAATCAGGGACTGTTCTTCAGGTTTGTCACCTAAAGAATGGCTCAGGTGTGGGAATCTTCCTCACATCCTCTTCAGTTAAGACTGGTGCAAAGAATTTATTTAGCTTATTCACAATGGACTTGTGTTCCTCGAATGCCCCTATAGCACTTCGATTGTCCAGTGGCCTCACTGATTGTGTGGCAAGTTTCCTGCTTCTGATGTACTTACAATGTTTTTGCTGGTTTTTTTTTTTTTTTTTTGAGTCTCTTGCTGGTTGCTATTCAAATTCTTTTGTGGCCTGCCTAATTATACATACTTATACTTGCCAGAATTATGCTACTTTCTATTTTCTTCAGTGGGATCTGACTTTCAGTTTTCAAAAGATGCTTTTTTGCCTCTAACTGCCTCCTTTACTCTGTTTAGCATGGTGGCATTTTTTTTTCGGTTCTCTTACTATTTTTTTTAATTGGGGTGTACGTTTAATTTGAGCCTCTATTATGGCATTTTTAAAGTCTCCATACAGCTTGCAGGCATTTTTCTCTTGTGACTGTTCCTTTTAAATTCCATTTAACTAGCTTCCTCATATTTGTGCAGTTCCCCTTTTTAACATTAAATGTTACCGTGGCGTTCTTCTTTCGTATTTTCCCCTTCCCAAAGGATGTTAAATTTTTATTATATTATGGTCACCATTACCGAGTGCTTCTGCTATATTCATCTCTTGGACCAGATCTTGTGCTCCATTTAGGACTAAATCAAGAATTGCCCCTCCTCTTGTGTGTTCCATGGCTAGCCGCCCCAAGAAGTAATCATGAATGGTGTCTAGAAACTTTATCTCCACATCCCATCCTGAACATGACATGGTACCCCATCAATATGGGGAACAAAAACATCAGAATGATACTGGAGTTAGTTTGGAACTGTTATGACTGATTCCTTTGTTTACTGAATGTCTGATTAAACTCAGTAGAGGACTGAAAGAAATTACTAGTCTTTCTTTAGTGTAATTATATGTAGTTTTGCTCATCCAAAACCCCACATATAACCTCTTTTGTTGCTGAGCTTTCTAGAGAACAGTTTCTGAGGATTGATCCATCATGCAAGAAACTACAATTAGTTTGGCTGTGAAAGATTGTCTAGGGTGTAAGAGTGCTATCAATTCTATGCATGTTTTTACCTTTGCAAACCTTTATATGCAACTCAAGACCTGCTGTCTGCCTGTACTCTAAATGCTCTTGCTATCTGCAGATAAGGCTGGTCACTTTTCTGAGTGGTCCACAGGGAGCTGAGCAACACTTAATAGGAGTGGATGTTCCTTGATAGACAGCCTTGGTCTGACTGAATGTCTCTGCCTCCCCAGCATTCCATTCCAATTTCATTTTCTCTGGTGACTCTATCCAGCAAGGGGGCGAGAATTTATTTTTGACCCTGTCGATAAGCTGACAGTAATAGAACACCGTTCCAGCTCTCACTTGACTTAACTGCAGAAATAACTAAGTAAGTGCCTTTTCTTACAGGCGCTGGGAATATCTAATCTTCCACTGACCTTACAGTAGAAGCTAGCTTTAGATAATTGTAGCCATGTAGGAACATGTCATTTTATTTACTTATTGGATTTGGCCCAAGGGAGGCAGTGTCTTCTTCAAACTGAAGTGATAATTATGTAGACAAACTTCTCTCTCACACACACACTCACTACCTCCCAGAGCAGGAGTGGGCAAACTGTGGCCCGCTGACCGTTTTTATCCATTCTGAGGGGGGCAGTCAGGGGGCGGGAAGTGGGTGGGGGTCGGATGGGGGCAGGGCCAGGCTATTTGGGGAGGCACAGCCTTCCCTACCCGGCCCGCCACACAATTTTGAACCCCAACGTGGCCCTCAGGCCAAAAAGTTTGCCCATCCCTGTCCCAGAGTGTATTGCAAATGATCCTTTGCTCCCAAATGCATCACATTTCCAACCTACACCTGTATTTCCCATCACTGCTCTTATTTGGGAGCCATGTTGATTTGTGGTTGGGTAAGGGAGTTGCATATAAATGGTAGTTGGAGGTAGAATGGGGGAAAAATAGTGACAAGCACGACTTGAGCAATGAGTGTGGCTTTTTGTAGGGGTAGGAGGGGTGTGGTTAATGAGTGGCAGCCTGGCAGGGAATAAGCAGCCCCAGGAGTTGGGTGTGATAACCCTCAGATTTGTCTGCCTGTCTAGCACACTTAGCAGCTGTGTTGTGCTGGCTGGACTCAGGGAACAAGCTACAACTGCATATCGGCTGTATGTAATGGAGTGAGGGCGTGACTGCCAGAGGGAGGAGCTGGCATCTCTGAGCTACTAGGGTCAATAGCAGGAAGTTAGAGTTGGATGCTATTTTAGAGCCTCTGCATGTGGATCATCAAGGGCTTGGCCTGTATATGGAGACGGTTCCCAACCTGTAGGTAAAGGGTGGCAGGGGCAGCCTGGGTTCTCCAGGTCATTGTGGGTATCTGTCTACCTTGGGTAGGGACATAGTCCCCATCAGCAAAGTATGTGAGTGCCTCACCATCTGCAGTGTAACTTCCTGTTAACACCCTGTGAGCAAGGGAAGTGACCACAGCCTGTCACGCTGACCCGTGCAGTCTCATAGTATTCCCCTGTCTCTGTGTGCAGCTCTCCTGTTTTACACTTGGACTTTGTGGGGTAGGGACTGTTTTTGTTCGCATCACCCCTAGCACACTGGGGACCTGGGCCATGACTGGGGCTGCTAGGGGCTTCAGTGACAGAGTTAATGAATATCAATTGGAACCAAGACAAACAAACTATCTTTTTATGGTGGCTTGTCCAAGATGTCACAAGAAGCTTGTGGCACAGCAGGGAATTGAACCCTGGTCTCCCAAGTCCCAGCTTACTGCCCTAACCACTGGATCATTTCTCTTGTGCAGCAAGTCTATCTGGGAGGTGAGTGTCTCTGTAGCACAATGAGAGGGCTGTATCTCACAAGTGTTCATAGGCTGAAGGCCAAGATGCTGTATCTGCAGCTCATGGAAAGTGAGAAGATTAAAAAGAGGAGACTGGTCTGGCTTGTTTGTGGTAATTGTGGGAGTTGGGGGGCATAATATAGGGGGGCTACTGGAGGCTGCAGCTCATGCTGACATGGATAGATGGATGGGGATTTCTGACCTGTAGACCAAGTCTAGCTGGGATGTGGAGAACTTTAATAATAAGCTTCTCTGCATTCCAACGTTGAATTGTGATGTTGCAACTAAATGTTCCTCTGCAAATATCTCAGGTGCATAATTTGTCTGCAGGCTTTGGCATACAAACTACTGCACAGATTGGGCTGTAAAAATAGCTTTTTGGTGCATAGATGGAGTTCATAAGCACTTTGCAGAGATCTTAAATCTCTTAGACACCCATCACCTCTCGATGTGGCATTAAACAAAAATAGTTTAAGATATGACCATCAATGTTATTACAAATTCTACGTCTGTGTGTAAGATGAGCCTCAAGTTTCTCTTCTGGATGCAAACTATGCATGAAAACTGTCTGTCTTTATAAAAAGGTGGGGGCAGAAGAGTGGGGAGTTTATCTTGAAAAATGAGTTATAGCCTCAATGTTGGAGTCATTACTGTGCAATGTTGAAGTGATATTTTTTTTATTCTTAAGCTTGACTATTTTAGTTTGTCATGACCTAAAAACAGGCATATAGAGTAGCAGGGTATTTAATTCTGATTGTTTTTCTCCACCCGCCTCTTCTGCAAAAATAACAACAACCCATATCAAAGGGTGCTGTGAAAAGAACTAAATACAGAGTGTAGATGAGACGTGTTTTTAATAGCTCTTTTTGGATTATAGCACCATTCCAGAAAGACGCTCTAATCCTCACTCTATACTCGGTTCTCTTTCTGCAATCCCCTTTAAATCTACTGCATCCACGAATTTAATCATGAGATCAGAATTAGCATAGCTCTGCCGCATCTCAGTCTCCCCTGTTCTCTTCCCAGAGCCTCATGAATGCAGAGTGTGATTCTCGAAAGCTCACTGCTTTCATTATTAGCCCAATTAAAGAGACTGCTCTGTATCATTTAATGAGCACCCAAAGTGTGCTCTGGGCTTTTCAAATAGCTGTGTGGTGAGGATCCTGTCTGCATCATGTTTTGATCTCAATACATCTGTCTGACTCGGAAGAGAGGAGTATCTCTTCCTCTCTTACATATACATTACATATTACATTTTCTGCTCTACCTTACGAGGGTATAAGACTTGCTGAATGGCTTTGCCCTTAAAGATGCCCAAAGCAACACCCAGCTCTCCTAGAGGACTAATAGCTTGTGAATTATTCAGCAGAGCATTTGATTTTATGCAAAAACCTCTACCTGCTCTTAGGCTTTTACAGTTCTTGCTTTTCTTACACTCGAAGTCTCAACTCCTAGATCTACACGATTTCAGCACGAAGCCCTGCGGTGCAGCTCCGAGTTCAGAGGGTAATGAATGTCACTGTCTAGACTCAGCAGTTTGTCTGGGTTAGCCGATTAACTTGGATGGTAGAAAACAGCCAGTCCTTCCTGGAATTCTTTCAAAAGTGCTGCCCAAGATTTTTTGTGGGGGCCGGAAGGCCAAGAATTTACCTTGATTAGACAAGTATATTGTCACTCACTGCTGTATGAAAGAGTTATTTTGTGTGTCAAGAGCACAATGTGATCTGTTCACATCTCTTCCATCCTCTTGGCATCCCCTGGTACCAGCATGAGCCCTGTACCTCTGCATGGCTCACTACAGCCTCAGGAGCAGCACCGTCCTTCCCAAAGCCCTGCAGTAAGGGAAGGAATGTTACTGTTGGGGGCAGGACTCTCAGTGCCGCATGCTGACGTTTGCATTGTCTTGTATGGGGCTTCTCTGAAGGGAATGGGGAGGGGAAAGGGGTAGCTCTCTCTCTTCCCCCCTCCCGTGTTCTGTTCCTTTCCAATCGATTGAGCTCGGAGTGCCTTCTGAAGAACAAAAGTCAGGTCAAGGGAACCACAGAGCTGGCACTTCACCTTATGTGCTCCTTGGTCCAGATCTTCCCCATGCAGGTTCCCTCCACTCACAGAAAGGGAGGGGCTAGACTACCCTAATACATGAATCTGCTAGTGTACGTCAGATCCATCCCTCTCCTTTGAGGGAAAAAAATCCCTCTCCATACATGGCACATATGTGGAACTTCCTTCAATTAAAGGTATGTGGCTGTTTAATATACATAGCCTCCCCATGAGCGTGCCTGGTGTTTGTCAGGTAGTAACCCCTGTATTGCTAACTTGGGCATTTAAAACCTCCTGAGATTATTTACAAATTATGTGTTCAAGCATTTCACCAGAAACAGGATGGATGGGATATTTATACAAGAATCTCGGCTTATGGCTTAAAAAACAACCACCAATCATAATCACTTGATTCCAGAAGCTGGTGCTTAAAGAAAAAGTGAGATTTGTGAACAGATCACCAGAATTGACAATTGTAACAATATCTTAGCTCAGATGGACCGAAGCTGATGGGAGAGAGGTTATTACTGCAGGGTTAAGAGGAAGTACAACCCTGTGTGTAACTGAATATTCAGATCTGAAGTGAAAGATATGGCAAAACTCCCAATGGGATGGCAAATGACAGAAAGTTTAGCTTAAGGTGCTTAAAATATTATGGCTCTTCCTCTTACTACCTGCTTCAAATTACTCTATTCTAAATGACAGAAAAGCCCCTAGAATACCTGCATTGTATTTCTACACTGAATTTGAAGATGGCTGGGATGGTCACTATGTTGACAAGACTGTTGCAAGAAAAACGGTTAATGCAGGAATTAAAGGGTTGCTGACGTACAGGGAAGAGAACTGGAATGGGAGATTAAATATTTAAAACCAAAATTCACTTTCTGCTGTTTGATATGCTGCTTTCTTCTATCGTGAGACAGCTCCCTCCCTTCACTAGAGACTGAATGAGAATAAGCAACCAAAAAGCAAAGGGCTTAAAGACTCAGAGTACAGAGCCCATCAGACTGGGTAGACTTGCACTCTGGCAGTACAGTTGGACACACAATATGACCTGAATGATTCTGCCAATTCCTGTGCTGACTGGCTAATAATGGATGATGCAATTGGAGCATAGGGATTCATATATCTTGGCAAAAATTTTGAAGGAGAAAATAGTTAAGGGCATTGAGGTCAATGGCAAATGGGACAAAATACAACATGGTTTTACTAAAGGTAGATCGTGCCAAACCAACCTGATCTCCTTTTTTGAAAAAGTAACAGATTTTTTAGATAAAGGAAATGCAGTGGATCTAATTTACCTTGACTTTACTAAGGCGTTTGATACGGTGCCACATGATGAATTATTAGTTAAATTGGAAAGGATGGGGATCAATATGAAAATTGAAAGGTGGATAAGGAAATGGTTAAAGGGAGACAACAGAGGGTCATACTGAAGTGTGAACTGTCAGGCTGGAGGGAAGTTACCAGTGGAGTTCCTCAGGGATCGGTTTTGAGACCGATATTATTTAATCTTTTTATTACTGACCTAGTCACAAAAAGTGGGAATGTATTAACAAAGTTTGCAGATGACACCAAGCTGGGGGGTATTGCCAATACAGAGAAGGACCAGGATATCATACAGGAAGACCTGGATGACCTTGTAAACTAGAGTAACAGGAATAGGATGAAATTTAATAGTGAGAAGTGTAAGGTCATGCACTTAGGGATTAATAACAATAATTTCAGTTATAAACTGGGGACGCATCAGTTGGAAGTAACAGAGGAGGAGAAGGACCTTGGAGTATTAGTTGATCACAAGATGACTATGAGCCGCCAATGTGATATGGCTGTGAAAAAGGCTAATGCGGTCTTGGGTTGCATTAGGCGAGGTATTTCTAGTAGAGATAAGGAGGTGTTAGTACCGTTATATAAGGCGCTGGTGAGACCTCATCTGGAATACTGTGTGCAGTTCTGGTCTCCCATGTTTAAGGATGAATTCAAACTAGAACAGGTGCAGAGAAGGGCTACTAGGATGATCCGAGGAATGGAAAACCTGTCTTATGAGGGGAGACTCAGGGAGCTGGGCTTGTATAGCCTATCCAAAAGAAGGCTGAGGGGAGATATGATTACTCTCTATAAATATATGAGGGGGATAAATACCATGGAGGGAGAGGAATTATTTAAGTTCAGTACTAATGTGGCCACAAAAACAAATGGATATAAACTGGTCAACAGGAAGTTTAGACTTGAAATTAGTCGAAGGTTTCTAACCATCAGAGGAGTGAAATTCTGGAACAGCCTTCCAAGGGAAGCAGTGGGGACAAAAGACCTATCTGGCTTCAAGACGAAGCTTGATAAATTTATGGAGGAGATGGTGTGATGGGAAAACATAATTTTGGCAATTGATCTTTGACTATGGTAATAGAGGGGGCTTGTGGTATATGATGGAAAGTTGGAGGGGATGGAATCTAAGATACTACAGAAAATTCCTTCCTGGGTGTCTAGCTGGTGAGTCTTGTCCACATGCTCAGGGTTCAGCTGATCGCCATATTTGGGGTCAGGAAGGAATTTTCCTCCTGGGTAAATTGGCAGAGGCCCTGGAGGTTTTTCGCCTTCTTCTGCAGCAGAGGGCATGGGTCACTTGCTGGAGGATTCTCTGTGCTTTGAAGTCCTTAAACCAAGATTTGAGGACTTCAATAGCTCAGATATGGGTGAGAGGTGTATTGCAGGAATGGGTGGGTAAAATTCTGTGGCCTGCATTGTGCAGGAGGTCAGACTAGATGATCATAATGGTCCCTTCTGACCTTAAAGTCTATGAGTCTATATACCGTCGGGTGACCAAGAAACAACTGTATAAGCCGGATATCCATGCCCTTGGGTTGGCTGCTATCTAATGCAGCCCTACACCCTGATCATTTGAGAAAATTCCTTCTCTGTATAATAGGCTATAAGGCATCCAGGGGCCATGATGATAGGTGCTATATACATTTTATGCATAAATTGTAGGCTCACCTTCATCATGCAGTTATTCATCTACCCTCATTTAGTAGCTGCTGTCATTTAATAGATTAACCTTTATCATGTAACTTTGCCATGCCAGCTGCAGGAGAAAGTAATTACTTTTAATAGAATCTGCCCTTGATTTAAAGCCACAGGGAAAGCAATTAAATTTAATAACAGTCAAAAGCCATGGCTTCTAAATGAAGCTATATGGCCTCTGTTATTGGTTTCATACATTTTATTGTGTAAGATATAAATACTCTAAAATGTTACAAAATTGGGAATGGTGATTTTTCAGTGTTAAACATGTACACCAGGGCTGTATTTGGTCCCTTGTGTGAAATATTGAAGTCACTGCAGTTAAACTGTGGCTTTTTAAAAAATTAGAAATAGCTGGTGGTGTTCAGGGTTCTCGCTGCTATTTTACAAAATTTAGTTCTGAATATACATTATATGCACAACACATGGCAAATGCATATTATTATTTTTCTAGCCTGGCCAATCGGCAGTTTTCCCTTCATGAATACCCTTGTGATTGAATAGTAATTTTAAGTGTGGTGAGGAATCCTGTCATTTAAGCGTGAAGATAGGGCATCATTCATCATATAGTGATCTATGGGAAGATCTGATTTGTACTAGCAGTTATCCACGCAAGATGATAGCATGCCTGTTGGGGATGGTGTGCACAGTGAGCAAAGGACAGGAGAAGAAGAAGCTGTTTAGATCCAGTACAGTGTGAATTCCTTGTCTGCCATCTAGCACTCCATCAAGTGCTTCCTGTCTAGGAGCTGAAGTTCTTGCACATAGGAGCTAGGATGGATTTGCACTACATGATGAAAGTAGGTTCCATGGTTGCAGTACTGAGACCTATAAGAAGACAGTGGGTATCTTGCCATAGAGTTCATTAGGAGCATGATTAGGCTGTGATGACTGAGACGAAGCTAGCGAGCGCTTTGTTCTCAATGTGCTTCACAAAAGACTGTCAATATCACTATCCCCATTTTACAGATGGGGAAACTGAAGCACCCAGCAAAGTAGTGCTGACCCAGCAACTGAAGCCAGGTTTCCTGACCCCAGTCCAATGCTCTGTCTGCCAAGCCACACAGCTTCCAACCAAAACCATACTGCAACCACGTGTGTATTTGGAGGAGTGAGTAGGGCATTGTTTACCAGGCCAGGACTGACTGCAATACTGGAGCTTAGGTTGTGTTCTGAAGCATTCCATCAGAAACCAAGGGGGTACACAGATTCTTATGCTTCCGATCAGCCTTGCCCTTGACTTGTTCCAGATGAAGAATAGGATTAAATTTAGGGCTTTCCCTGCTCAACCCAGATACCCAGCCTTTCCAATGCTCAACTTGTTCACAGCAAGACAGAGATCTGATTAACTTGTCCCCTTCACTGTTTATGTAAAATCTGTTCTCCACATTCCCTTTCACTGGCAATGATTTGATTGGTCACTTAAGGATATCTTGTTCTCTGGTCTGGGCTAGTGCAGGCCTGCTCCTCAAGATGCCGTGGCAGCTACTGCCAGCAGCTTTGTGCAGGGTCCTTCACTTGTCAGCACCCAAAGGTTCCCTCATTGCTTAGGGTGAGACAACAACCAAGCTGTCGCTGCGCTGGAATGGCCGTGGCTATGGCTAGCAGTGTTGAGTGTAAGCGTGAAAGTGCAGGCCAATGATATGAATGTGCTGAGGTGTCAGTTAGATTTAAATCTGAAATCTAACAAACTAGATGGCAATAATGCTGATCCAATTGGCAAATTTTAGAATGTAGTCTAATAGGTTAATCCCTTGTATTAAGCCTAGGGTGTTCTAGTTGATGAATGTAATGCTGGGTTCTCTTCAGGTCAATTTTTACCTTTGAACAGTATTTTTCAAATCAGGACCCTTGGTTATTGTTAACCAATCAACCAGTTATTAATTCACCCATAATCACACCAGTTTATAATCCACAATTTATCAATCAAGTGTAAATGCCACCAAGGTTCTAGGCAAATACTCAATACAGTTTCCCAAGTAAGTGTTGTAGACTAGGATTGAGGCAGGGCAATTATACCATATAACAATACAAATTCCCGAGGTTTACATCATTTCCTTATAACCCTCCGTTAGCAACTCTAGTATCTCTAATGTGTTTATTACACTTCTGTTGCTTTGCCAAGGATCAAGGATGCACTGTCTTAAAGGCACTCCACTGTGATCACTACTGTTAGTTTAAATTTGTCCCTTTCATCCCAAATTATTTATCAAAAGCAATTGTTTTAAATTTCTCTCAAGCCAATTTGCTTGGATTTATAAAGGAGGGCATGCACAGAGCATTATTTTGCTCTAAAACATTGTTTCTTTAGGTCTCACTAAGGAGTGTAGAATCAACAACCAGACCTTCAGTTATTAAAGAACAGACAGAAAAATAAAATCTTTGAAATGAAATCTCCCCACTTCTTATCTTGTTAATCCTGGGATGTGGAAGAGTCTCTTCCACACAAAGCTAGTCTGGGCGTCATTCACACTTCTAGTATCTGCAGAATCTCCATGGGTTCAGTCAACTCTGTGGTCCTACATGTTGACCTCAGTTTTATATACCTTGATTCCAGGGCTTGTTGGAAAGGGGCAACTGTTTGACTTCTATTGTACACTCGTCAACTGAGTGCTTGGATTTCAGTTCTGTTTCTCTGCTCTGTCCGCTGGTATCCAGAGAAAGTCAGTGTACAATACGCTTCTTCAATCTTATTCTTATCAGAGGCTTTTGGTTTCTTTCCAAGGACTGTATTTCAGTATTATCCCTAGTTACTGCTTGGAATTTCCCCATTTTTAAGCAATTTATGCCACCTGAACACAATGAAAACCAGCAAAATCCCTTATCTTCCAAATCAAAGGGGCCTGGTCCATACATTTTTTTTGATAGTGTATATGTGCATTTCACTTCAGTTAGTCCTTAAAAAAGAACAAGAGACATTATCCACGTCTAGAGAGGCAGCTTATGAGAGTCACAGGGCAGACAAACATGCAGCTTCTAATTTGGGGTGAAAGACCTACTGATGGGACAAAGATTATCCATGGCATATTGCATTTATAAGGCTCATACATGTACAGGTTATAATTTGGGGTGAAAACATGTAAACTGGACCTTATGGGATAACAGGGACCTTTGTCCTATTTGATCTTCAGTTTTCTGAGTCTCCTGTTAAGCTCTTTCTAGACTGAAAGCCTATGGGAATCTCCAGGAGATATCACTATTCCTTTCAGTTTTCTCATCTAGAAAAGTCTAGGCTATCAGCTCTCAAGAGAGAGCAGTCTCTACTCTGATTTGTTCTTGAGAAATCCATGCTGACTGCTTCTTATCACCTTGTTATCTTCTAGATGTTTGAAAACTGATTGCTTAATTATTTGCTTTATTATCTTTTTGGGTACAGAAGTTAAGCTGACTGATCTGTAATTTCCTGGGTTGTCCTTATTTCCCTTTTTATAGATTGGCACAACATTTGCCAGTCATCTGGAATTTCTCAGTCTTCTATGACTTTTTTCTAAAATAATCACTAATGGCTCGGATCTCCTCAGTCAGCTCCTTGAGTATTCCAGGGTGCATTTCATCAGGCCCTGGTGACTTGAAGTCATCTAACTTGTCTAAGTAATTTTTGACTTCTTGTTTTCCTAGTTTAGCCTCTGATCCTGCTTCATTTTCACTGGCATTCAGAGGTCCAAACATCACCAACCTTCTTGGTGAAAACTGAAACAAAGTAATTAAGCACCTCTGCCATTTCCAAATTTTTATCCTCATCCCCATCATTGAGTAATGGGCCTACCCTATCCTTGGTCTTCCTCTTGTTTCTAATGTATTTGTAGAATGTTTTCTTGTTACCCTTTATGTCTCTAGCTAGTTTGATCTTATTTTGTGCCTTAGTCTTTCTAATTTTGTCCCTACATACTTGTTTATTTTTATTCATTCTTTGTACTTTGACCTAGTCTCCACTTTTTTGTAGGACTTCTTGATTTTTAGATCATTGACGATCTTCTGGTTAAGCCAGGGTGGTCTCTTGCCATACTTCCTATCTTCCTATAGTTTGCTCTTGTACCCTTAATTATACCTCTGAAAAAGTGCCAGCTGTCTTCAGTTGTTTTTTCCCTTATGTAAGATTCCCATGGGAAGCAAGTCTGTCAACTCTCTGAGTTTGCTGAAGTCTGCTTTCTTGAAATCCATTGTCTTTATGTTGTTGTTCTCCCTTCTACCATTCCTTAGAATCATGAACTCTATCATTTCATGATCACTTTCACTGAAGCTGCCTTCCACTCTCAAATTCTCAACCAATGCCTTCCTATTTGTCAAAATCAAATTTAAAACAGCCTCTCCCCTGGTAGCTTTCTCCACCTTTTGAAATAAAAAAATGGTCTCCAATACATTCCAAGAACTTGTTGGATAATCTGTGCCCTGCTGTGTTATTTTCCCAACAGATTATCTGAGTAGTTGAAGTCCCCCATCACTGCCAAGTCCTGTGCTTTAGATGATTTTGTTAGTTGTTTTTCAAAAGAGCCTCATCCTCCTCTTCTTCCTGGTTTGGTGGTCTATAGTAGTAGATTCCTACCATGACATCACTCCTGCTTTTTACCCCTTTTATCCTTACCCAGTGACTTTCAACAAGTCTGTTGCCTATTTCCATCTTAACCTCAGTCCAAGTGTACACCTTTTTACTATACAAGGCAACACCTCCTCCCTTTTTTCCCTGACTGTTCTTCCTCAGCAAGATATACCCTTCTATACCATTATTCCAGTCATGTGTATTGTCCCACCAGGTCTCTGTGATGCCAACTATGTCATAGTTGTATTTATTTACTAGCATTTTGAGTTCTTCTTGCTTACTCACCATACTTCTTGCATTAGTGTACAGACATCTAAGATTTGATTTCCCCCATGTTCTCTCTTGTCTCACCCTTATCCCTGCTATAACGGCCCATGCTCCACCCAGATTCCAACACATCTCTCAGGTCTCCATGTTTTTGACTTACCTGTTGGCTTTGGTCACCTGCCCCTGTTGAACCTAATTTAAACCCCTCCTCACTAGGTTAGCCAATCTGTACCCAAATATGCTCTTCCTCTTTCTTGATAGGTGGACCCCATCTCTGCTTAGCAGTCCTTCTTCCTGGAACAGCATCCCATGGTCAAAGAAGCTGAAGCTTTACTGGTGACACCATCTTCACAGCCAGGCATTCACCTCCAGGGTGCATCTTTTTCTGCCTTGGCCCCTCCCTTGACCGGAAGGATCAACGAAAACACCACCTGTGCTCTCAGTTTCTTCACCCTTACTGTCAAAGCCTTGTAGTCACTTCTGATTTGCTGAGGGTCATACCTCACAGTATCATTAGTGCCTACATGGATGAGTAGCATGGGTTAGTAGTCAGAGGTCTGGACGGTCCTCGACAATACTTCTGTAACCTCTTGGATAGGAGCCCCTAGCAGGCATCATACCTCCCAGAATGCCATGTCAGGGTGATAGATGAGTGCCTCATCCCCCTCAGAGTGTCACCAAAAATCACTACCCTATGTTTTCTCCTGGGAGTGGTGACTGTGATTCGCTCAGCCTTGTGGGTACATGGTTTCTCCCCCTCCACCTTTTGGGGGTCATTCCTCATCACTTGTTGCCAGGGCAGTATATCGATTTTCCATCACCATGGTGGGTGGCTTGGGAGTAGAGGTGGAGCACTACCAGCTGCCAGAATTAACCAGCAGCTAGTGTCCTTCCTGAGACAGACACATCTCCTCCTCCCTTAGTGCTGTGACAGTAGTCCTCTGTACCTGGATAGCTTCCTCAGCCTTGGATGTCACCATATGAATAGTCTCAAGGAATTCCTTGTGGACACAGATGCTCCTCATCCTCGCTACCTCCTACCTGTTTCCTGAGAGATTCCACCAGCAGGCACCTCTCATCTTGGATGGTCCCCCGCCCCTGGCTTTCTGAGAGTGGGAAATGCAGGACACAGTCTCTGCAACTCTACACCAGGATCTGGGTACAAGCATCCATGGTTAGGTTCATAGAAGATTAGGGTTGGAAGAGACCTCAGGAGATCATCTAGTCCAACCCTCTGCTCAAAGCAGGGCCAATATCAACTAAATCATCCCAGCCTGGGCTTTGTCAAGACAGACCTTAAAAACCCCTAAGGATGGAGACTCCACCACTTCCCTAGGTAACCCATTCCAGTGCTTCATCACCCTCCTAGTGAAATAGTGTTTCCTATCATCCGTCCTAGACCTCCCCCAAGGTTGTCCATCTGGATGCAGGTGGAGGAGAAGGAGCAGCATTGCCACTGGCGATGTGGCCCTTCCTAACCATAGTGATTATATTATGACTCCCTCTTACAAGCTCCCCTGTTTGTGGTCCCTTGGCCATTTAGCCTCTGGATTTTAAGGTCTTCTCTCCTAAGTCAGCCCTGTCCCCTCATTAATAAAACAGGGGAAGGTGATCACAAGGCTGATTGAGGATGATCTAGGGAGCAAAGGCTCCACCAGTCCCCAGACACAAAATCCCAAATGACGCAATAACTGAAATTCAGAATGCAGGCTGCAACCTTCAAGTAAGTGCAATCCTGCATTAACACTGAAAGAAAATGGACTTGCCTTTGTGTTGATACTAAGTTCCCTGAATGTAGCAGCACATCATAGGAGTGGGGCAGCCCACAGGGTCAAAAGTCAATTCCCATGAGCCCAAGGCTAGTTGGGTTGACTTGATTAAGACATGTCAGTTTCATAGCCAATGGTACACAAGGATGTGGTGTGGCCAACATCACATCTGACTACCTTTGACTGCCCTAACCTGATGGATCAGGTCCCCATTTTGCAGCTGGGTGAAATGGATGTGACCTTCAAGTGAAAAACGCCTGCTAATGTGTACTTCTTGATGGTAGGTGCCAAAGAAGAAAAAAGTGATTCTTCCTGACCTGCTGTTAATGCCCTGGGGGAAATGACTGCTGTGTTTCAGTGGAAGTACCCTTCAGAGAGAACTAATCTTGTGCACAGGAAGGACTCCCATCATCAATCCTAGTCATAAGTGCACACTTTCCAAGGCCAGAAGGGACCATTGTGGTCATCTCATCTGACCTCTTGTATGACACAGGTCAGAGAACTGCCCAAAACCACTCCTTGGGCAGATCTTTTAGAAGAACATCCACTTTTGCTTTGAAATCGGTCAGTGATGGAGAATCCACCACAACCCTTGGTAGCTTGTTCCAATGGCTGATTACTTTCACCATTTAAAAACTTGCACCATGTTTCCATCTGAATTTGTATTGCTTCAACTTCCAACCACTGGATCACGTTATAGCTTTCTCTGCTAGATTGAAGAACCCACCGTTAAATACTTGTGCCCCATGTAGATGCTTCTAAACTAGCACTTCTCAAACTGTGGGGCATGCCTTCCTTGGGAGGCAAGGGAGTGTGTCAAAGGAGGTGTGTGCAGTGTGATGCTATCCCCCTCTCTCCACCCCCAGAGCTGGGACTGTCAGCCCTGAGTGGCTGAGGCACACGCAGAAGGTGGGAAGAGGGGATAAAGGAGAGAGTGGGAGACCCAGCCTGCCCCAGCTAGTAGGAGGCACACACTCCAGGTTATCAGCATCGTTCTGAATGGTGGGCACAGTGAAACTTGAGGGTCATAGGACCCTCCCACTTGAATTGACTGGTCTGCACTTGAGCAGTAGAATTGTGAATTAAATTATTTTTTCAACATCATTTTAGCTTTGGTCTCCCAAAATCTCAGTCCCTTAAGAAAACTAGAACCATAAATACATCTGGAGCTGAGAGACAGATAAACTCTCCTTTGATAGAAGTGACAAAGAGTCCTGTGGCACCTTAAAGACTAGCAAAAGTATTGAAGCATAAGTTTTCATAGGCTAATACCCACTTCATCGGATGCATGCTTCTTTGACAGAAGCACAAAAAATGCCCTGGATACAAACTGCATATGTGGATTTGGCTCCAAAGCGTGAAATCGCAGTCCCACTGAAGTCAATAGCACTGGGATTTATTCCAGAATTATGCAACACAAACTCTAATGGGTCTGATTACGGTCCCTGAACTTTAGGGAAGGTTCAGATCCTGACTTCAACTCTCTCCAGTTCAGTAGTATTCGGATGTGATGCTTAACAGAGCATGTGTGTCAGTCGAAACCCACCTCCAGTGCTTCTGGACTTATTCGATCAGTCATGACACTGCTCTGGGCACCGTGTGAAGCCTTGATACAATGTGGCAGGGCCATAGTGACGCTTTCAAAACATTCCTGCCAAAGTGAGAATTTAAGGCACTGGCTGACAGAACTGGGAATTCTGCACAGCTGCTGGCCAGCACCCTGACTCCCTCTCAAGCGGGACACAGACAGTTCTGCCATCCACCCCTGTTGGATCTGTGCCATTGACCAGCTCAGTCTGTAGAGTTCCTGTCTTGCTGCCAATCTTTCATGCCAAAAAAACCACCCAAAACATATTTTTTAATATTTTTGGCTAGTTGAAGCCTGATTTATTTCTCCTTATGCTTTTATTGAAATCTGGTTGGCTGACGGTTTCTATTTAGGTAAACACTTAACTCCCAGAAACGGCTGGACCCTTTCAAAAAACCATAAACCTGCAAATCTTGCATACTGCCCTCATTAGTGCCAAGGGGTAATAAGGATGGTATTAAAAGTAACTATACAAGAAAATACATAATGCAAAAAGGCCAGACTGGATTAGAGTGTCTCTTCTCTGCCAGCACCACCTGCTTTGAAGGGAAGTATAAGAACCTTGTAGTAGCAGACTTGTGATAATCGGCCCCCACATTGGACTCATCTTGATCTTTAACGGAAATTGGATTAAGGCTGGTAGCAAGAGTTTTAATGTCCCTTCCACAAAATTGTACTTTCAGTTTGAGAGCTCTGGATATTATTGTTATTGCTCCAGCACCTTTCATAGAATCATAGACTACAGGGTTGGAAGGGACCTCAGGAGATCATCTAGTCCAACCCCCGGCTCAAAGCAGGACCAATCCCCAATTAAATCATTCCGCTACTGGCGGAAGCGAGCCAGTAGCTCCTCACCGCCCCCAGTGGCCCGGGGGCCACTACTGACTCACGTACAAAATACAACTGAGAGATGACATGGAAGGTAGGTGTCGTATTGCGGGTGCAATCTCGAACACTGAGAGGCTGGGTCACCACCCACCCTGCAGCTTTGGGTGCATCACAATGCTTTGCTGTTGTAACTCCGAAGTAGGCTGCTCACAAACAGCATGCAGGTCATATCCTGAGTCTCTGTGTGCAGCTGCAGCCCTGGTGAGCAATTCCGACCCCAGCAGCCACTCCAGCCACACTCTGGCTCCTAGTAGCCTTGGGTACTGCCTGCAGGGTGATCCCAACATGCTCCCAAAAACATGAGTCCTGCACTGTCCAGCTCTCTCCTGAACAGCTCCGATATTAGGGGTCCGTTGCTATTGTAAGTGGTTAATATACAACACTTGGCTTTCTAACTGGAGTTACCAAATAAGTCACTTTAAACACAACACTGGATTAGTTTTGATTTTAAAAAAATAACAAAACAAGTGTATTTAACTACAAGGAGGGGATTTACGTGTTTACAAGGCATTAAAGAGAGAAATGGCTACAAGAGAAATAAAGGTGAAATGCTTTCTAGTAGCTAAAGCTTAACAAACTAAACTTGGTTCAAGGTAAAATCCTTATTACGTGTTCCCAGCAACAAAGCTAACTAAATTTTCACGTCAGGATCACTCCCAAAGTCAGAAGGTTGGTTGCTTTGTCTTGTCATCTCTGGGGAGGGAGAATCTGAGATGGTTTTGCTCCTCAGTTTACAGGCCAGTCACCCTTTGAAAGGCATTTACCTGAGGGTTACCACTAGATAAAGTTCCTTCCCATTGTGAGGATGGAGACATGGAGTCTTGTGGTGAGAGGTTCCAGGCTGTTTGCCAAAATACAGATCCCTAACCCCCTTCCATGCCAAAGAATGGCTGCTTGATAGGCAATTGCACATGAACTTTGACACCTAGCTAGAGGCTTCAGCTTGTCCTTTGTCTTTGAGAAACAGGTTTACCCCCTTCCCAGACTTGTCTGGTAAACACGTTTCAGTCATCATTTCAACTTGTGTTCACAACTTTAAATATAACATTACACATGTTTCACTGTGATATTATTGACCAGCGAGTTATTGGTTTTTAAATACCACCTCACAAGACATGTTTTGTCCCAAGATTATTACAATGGTGCGTAGGGCGTGAATACAGGTGTATTCGGTCCCAGTGGAGTAGGCCATTAAAATTTTAAAGTGAAGACAAGCAGCATATGTTCCACCCATTGTATCATGTAGGGCACAGTGCCTGCACAATAGGATGCAGACCCTTTCCTCACTGGCCAACTGACTTCAGAACATGGTGGCCTGCACTATGTGAAATGAGTTATTTGCCTGGTGTGTTTTATTTCTTTAGATTGAAACAGTGAGCACTCAAAGTTCTGGGCATCCTAAAAAGTAATTAAAATTATGGTCCTGAAGCTATCCACAGAGCAGCAATAATCACAAAGTAACAAATTCACTTCGCTGTGTAGCCTTATTAAGTAATCACACACTGATAGGTAATTTGGTCAGCCCATTAAATAAAGCACCCTCTCATCCCCAGGAACATGCCCTCTTCTTCCAAAGAGAGGGTGAAACAGGATTTTGGTGGCTTGTTAGCTTTGAGCCAGGGTTCCTTGAACAGCTGGTGTAGCAAAGTTTCAAGTGAAAAAGGCAATCTGGCTTGCAGGTCATCCTCCCCAGACTTGTGTTCACTGTCTGTTAGGAAGCTGCATTACCACCTAAGCCAGCAGATCACTAATGGCTGTAGACTTGCTCTATGTATATCAACAGGGAAACTTTTGTTGAACTCTCCAGAGTAAATGAGAATAGAGAAACTATATTAAAAGTGAGTGTTCTCTAGAACAAAAGCATAAAGGGGTTGTGCTTGAATGGAGAAATAAAAATCCACACCTTTGCTACTCTTGTGGTCAGTGACTTTTGGAGATTAGTCTTGCTGTACATGGTTAAGCCTCCTGCAGATGTCATGGCAGGCTTCTAGTTTCATGTGAGTTTGGCTGTTCCTATGTCTGGACCACAACTTCATTCCACCAGAATGCACAGCCTTGCCTATGTAACTGGGAAACGAAAAGGATGGACCATTATTAACAAACACTTGAGGCCAGATGAATTCCCTACCTGGGCATAGATGCCAACACAACATCTAGGTGGTGCCAACTGCCTCCTATCCAGGTTAGCACTTGTGCGGGGGTGGGTTGTCTCTATTAGGGTAGAGCCCTAAGTAGTGCTTTTGCTCTAATGGCCACAGAGTGGTGACTGCAGGGTAGTATAGTCCGTGAAGAGCATTTGACATCTGGCCCAGCCTGGTCTGACTCTCTTTTTGGACCAGAAGAATCATGCGAGTTGTATGGGACAGCAAGGAAAGCTGAGAAAGGGTGCAGGGGTATAAAAAGGCTGTCTGTCTTTATAACCAACAGACTCCTAGGGGAGTAAGATGGGCAATGGTGCTCTCTGGTGAGGGGGAGACCTGGCAAGAGAGCTGCTAGTGGGGTCTTCAGCTAGGATTTGAGAGACCAGCAGAAAGGCAAGACTTGTCAGGAGTCTCTGCACTCAAGAAGCAGAAGCAGTTTCTGAGTCCCTCAACAGAGGACCTGTCCAGTCCTGGAAACCTGCTGGGGTTCCCTCAGGTCTTCAAGAGGAAGTAGGTTGTAAGTCCCAAGCTAGCTAACTTTGATTACACCTGGGGTTGCTTTCTACAGTTTCTCCTCTGGGACTGTAGACACACTTCTGGAGATTGTTTAAATGAGCTTCTTGATTTATGCTGAATTTGGAAATAGGTAGGGGAAATAGGTATGCTGCTTTGATGGGGAAATGACTAAAGAGCATTGCTTATAACTTGACAGCAGGAGCCTCCTTTTTAAATGTGTAACAATGATAGAAATTGCAGTATTTCTGGTTTATTGGTGTGTGCATGGCTGCAGCCCAGGTAATGTCCTTTGTCAGTGCTATGGGACCACGCTTTATGTTTTTGATCCTGTGGTTTTATTATGTTTTCACAAATCTGTGTTCGGAGAGAAAGTCTCTTTGTTTTGGTTTGTGTAATAAGCTGTGTAAGAAGTTGAGGAGCGCTTACTCCCCCTTTCTAGCTTTAATGGAGCTAACTTTGTGACAAATCATAACCTACAGGTGTCAGGGTTGCATAGTGGATTCCTGAGTGTGATTCCTTGGTGAGATTCCTTGGTGAGATTCCTGAGTGAGATACCTGAGTGGATTCCTTGGTGAAATTAACTGCCGCTTTCTCAGTTTGGATTTGGAATAGAACTCTCCATGCTTGAACCTGAACACAGTCAAAGTGTTTACTTATCAATCCTCTTCCACCCAACCACTTCCCTCTCAACACAGTTCCTTTTTCATAAGAGCAACATGTTTTTTTGCAATTGGAAAATAAATTGCATGCAGTAAAATTGTATATTTTCTCAGCCTTGCCACATCCAAGACAAGCCGAAGATCCAGTTTTAGAGGAAACTAGGTGAATAGATAACATGATAGCAGATGAAATTCAGTGAGGGCAAATGTAATGCCCATAGGACGGATTAATTTGAATTACTCGTGCACTTTAATGGACTCTAAATGGCCTATATCAAGATAGGAAAAAAACCTGGGAATCACTGTTAGCAGCTCAATGAAGGCCTCTGCTTCTTGACCACTGCTGCTCAGTGAGCCAAGAATATTAGGCCTTGTTTGCTCAGGAAAATTAATTCAGATTAACTAATGGTGTGACTTTAAACCAGTTTAGTTAAACTGGATTAAGCCCTTGTAAGGGCACTATTTGGAATAAATGTAGCCTTAATTTGGCTTAGCTAAATTTGCTTCTAATGTGCAATAAGTACTGTGGAATAAAATCGCTCTTTATACCAGACTAGTGTGCCCACATGGGGAGCTATTCTGGAACAATTCATTCTGCAATATTCTGGTAAATTTCCCTGTGTAAACAAGCCCTTAGGATGCATTAAAGAGTGGGATGGAGAATAATGCAGAGAATATTATAATTATGTATAAATATATAAATATAAATATTAATATAAATATTAAAATAAATTAATCCACTTACCCTCGCATGGAGTCCTTGTAAACTCTGATCACCCCGTCTCAGAAAGATACAGCAGAGTTCAAAGAAGCATGGTAAGAATAATATATTGAGTAGAGCTGGGCAAAATTTTGGACTACTTGTTTATTTGCCAAATTATGTAGTTTCTGATTGACTGAAACAATTAATGCATTCAGCAAATAGCTTTGGCAAAAAAAAAACCACTGAGTTTTTGAAAATCTAAATAAAACATTTCAACTTCATTTTGAAATGACAACCTAGAAAACAAACAGCTCCCCTCCGCCAAAATAAATTTTGGATCAAATGCATTGCTTTGTTTGACCTGAAATGATTTTTTTCCACCAAGAAACAGAAAAAAAAAAGAATTTGTTTGACATGAAACATTTTTTTCCACATTTATTTAGTTCAGCCAATGAATTTATTGTGATCTTTTTCCATGCCTCTAATCAAAGAGTGGGATTATTTACCTTAGGTGAAAAAAGGAGACAGTAGAGAAGCCTATAGAATAAGGAAGGGACAGAAAGGGTGAGTAGGAATTTCTGATGACCTTTTCTCATACTTAAAGAATAAGGAAACATGAAATGAAATTGAAAAGGTGGTAAATTCAATACTGATGAGATTTTTTTTATCACGCAACATATCTAGCAGGGGGAATTTATTGCTACAAGCTGTCTTTGACAGCAAGACCTTAGCAGGATTCAGAAAGGGATTAGCTTCCTGAATAACAAGAATATCCCATTATAGTAAATATTTAAAAAATGGGATTTTGGAAAGGATGTAAACCTACATGTGTGGGACTTAAGTCACATAGCTATAGGGGCTTAGGAGGGGCAAAGAATTCCATAGCACTCTAGTGCAAGGCTTCTTGCTCCTTTGTCTGAACTATCTGATACAAGTCTTTGTGGGTGACAGGACTCTGGCCTAGATGAACAGCTGGTCTGATTCAATATAGTTGTTCCTATGAATCTGTACTATATCAGATCCTACCAAGTCTCAAACGGTAACTAACTGATTAATTTCTAGCAGATACTGCTGAAGGCCTTTTCAGTATGGGATGCTGGGAAACAAGGGAAAGGCAAGTATACAGCTACTAGAGATTGCACTGTGCTTGCCCATTGTCATGAAAAGTGAAGTATCATCTATTGAAATCCTACCCTAAATAAACATCAGGCCATACCTATCTCTGGCTATCAGGGGTCGAGAGCTGCTGCATCTCCTATTGACTTCTCAGCCCTTGAGATAATCAGATCACCAATGACCTTAACAAGGAATTAAAAAACTTCAGAAATTCATGGTGCATTTGGAGCATAAGTCATATTGACATTCCTGATAACAGCTAACAAATGGGGGATCCTCCTGAGAACAATCTTGTCAGGTGTCTTCCAGAGCCAAACAGAAGAATTGCTGATCTTGTTGCCATGTTGAATGTTCTTGCAGTACAATAGTGTAGCCAGGGGTAGTCACTTGCGGGACCACAGGCTAAATCCGTACTCCCAGACACTTTGGAATGGACTGTGAAAACTTTTTATTTACTTACTATTATTATTATTGTTGTTTTTGTATTTTCTCTGGACCCTGAACCTTGATTATACCTTGACCAAGGAATTTGGACCTGAACAAAAAATAGATTGCCCCTGCTATAGCCCTTGCTCTCCATTCATTAACTATCCCTTCCCCATGGAATCTTGGCTACTCTTTGTGCATTCAGGTGCAGAGCCTGAGTTTTAAAATAGCCTGGGTGAAGTCCTTCATCACTGTGGTAGGTCTGTGTCATTTTCATTTCCTGTTCTGAATTCCTTGGATTTTAGAAAAGCATTAAGTGGCTCTATATTTAGAACAGGCTGCAAGTTGCCTGAAGACTTTGACAGTAAATAATGAGCTTAATGGAGCTTCCTGATAAATCTTAAAAATTTCTAATCCCCCTTACTTTGAACCTTTTCTGATTTCATCCTCCAGGTGATGGGCACTGCCTGGTTCAGAGTAATTGAATTTGAGTCAGAAGGGCCTCTTTGAAATGGGCTGTCTCCAAAAATCAAGTCCTAAATCTGACACCTAACATTGTACAGGCATGGGGAGCTCAATGTAGAATTCTAACAATCCAACCCCAGAGCAATTAAAATGAGTTATGCAAGGTATCTCAAATAGATACACAGCATACTATGTGCCTTGTATATGCCACTTATTCAGAAATCTCTGGATGTTACCATGCTAGAAGCAAATGTTTCTTGTACCCTGAGGAATTTGGGAATCTTTTTTTCCTCCATAGGAGTAAAGCTCCTACTTCCAGGCCTGCAGGGTCACAAGAGACTAGAGTTTGCTGTTCTAGAAAGCCACCACTGGTACAAAATTAAACCTTCCTATTTGCTTTTTGTACTAGTGTAATTCAAATAGCAATCTTAAGTCTGATAGATATGGAGGAAAGAACTGAGGAATTACTTAGCGTATGTTTACATTTAAATTACTACAGCATTGCAGCTGTGCTACTGTTTGAGTGTTTGACTAGTGTAGTGTGCTACTGTTTGACTAGTGTAGACACTACCCATGCCAGTTGGAGTTCTCCTGTCAGTGTAGATCATCCACTTCTTGGAGGTGGTAGCTAATTCGATGGAAGAATTCTTCCGTCAGTTTCGCACTGTGTGCACCAGGGGTTAGTTCAGCCTAGCTACATCTGTCAGAGATGTGGGTTTTCCATGAGCTACAAGTGTTGGTCTGTCAAAAATTAACACTGCACTAATGCTGATTGCTTTTAATTAAATATGAAGGTTAAAACAAAGGACTGGAAGACCAGTTGAACTACCCTAGGGAACTCTCCCAGTTGAGATCTGTGCTAGCTAAACTTGTTTGGTTTACACTGCTACAGCTCAAAGAAATGGCCCCATAAAACTCCCCAGCAGGAAGAATAAACAGCAGTCATGCCCTCATGGAGAAGTACAGAAGTACAGCATATGTTAAGTAAAGTGAATGCTGCCTGGGTGAGGAAACAGTTATGGGGCCAACTTCAGTCCTGGAGTAATGGTGCAGCTTCACCTGCTCCTGCCAGAGTTGAATTCGACTTGTGGTATAAAAATAGACTATAGGATAGGCAGCTTATGTAGGTATGTAGTTACAGGAACTACTATGATTAGTAAGTGATGAGATCTGTACGTATTAAGGCACTTCAGTGGTTCAAGAGATGTGCTAATTAGCCTGTGAAAGCTGGCACCTCAAACTCAGTGACAGATCACCTTCTGAGAGAGGCTCTGCCCTACTATTGTTGTTCATGCCCTCAATTGTCCAAATACCAATAAACTTAAGGGAACCTTCCCTCCTGAATTAAGCAGTATCCAAACTAGATACAATTTGAAAGAACTAGCTTAATAGAACTGTAAGAGTGTCCTGAAACCCCTATTCACCTCTTCCCTGCCCTCATGAATACTTGCTGATGTAAACAGGGTCTGAAGGAACACTCCTCTGACAGCTAGCTGGGGAAGGGGAGAGACTTCAGGAGCAAACTTTATTTACATGTACACTCCTACTCTGCCAAGATGTCCAGCAGATAGAGTGATAGTTACTCAAAGTGATCAACTTTGGCTGGTGTTGGGTTACAAATCACTGGAGTATTGAATGCAGGGGTAGTGAAATGCTGTTATCAGTGTTGTTGTCTTTATTGTATGACTAAAGGGGAGCAAAACTGTGCTTAACCTGTCAGAAATGAAGGGGATACCCTCAGTTGAAAGGATCTCTTTAAGCTCAAATGCCAGATACCCTGTTAAAAAAGAGGAGTTGGAACTGGTGTCCTAGCCAGGAGGTGTGAACTCTCACCAGGGGTTCCCAGTCTGGTTTAAACTGTTCCTCCCCACTGTTCAAAGATAGATCTAAATAGGCTTTATTAAGATTCTTTTGTTATTTCAAGTACTCAGTAACAGCGGAAATCATTCATGGTGAGGCAGTGTTTCTGCTCAACCTGCTGAGAACTAAAAATCCTGAACAGACTGACCTACAGAGGTCACAGCAGAGAGGCAGGTGGCAGCAGAAGGTAACTGATGGGCAGCCAGCAAAAGTGGCAAGCAATCAGCTGGGGTGGGGGCAGCCAAGTGGTGAGGAACCAGGGCTGGCGGGGCAGCCAACCAGAGCAAGTGCTCAGGTAGCGGAGAAAACACGAAGTGGGAGATGAACTCACACAGATGTGCCCCTGAATCATGGGTCTTCACTGACTAAGGACAACGACTGTGAGTGGAGTATGGTGAGGGAGCAGGGGGGGGCATAGCAAAGGAACTTTTGGTTGTAGAACTCAAAAACATAAGGCAGAAGACTCTGCCCCACGGACTCTGTGTCCTACTCACAGTTTTATGTTTATGAATCCTGCCTGCAAAGCTTTCCCTGATTAATGTCAGGTGACTTCTCTCCTTTCATGAAAAGTTTCTTTTCTATACTCTGACTCTGCTCTTGTGAATGGGGAAGTCTTGTCTCTCAAAGGCGCCTAAGGGTGGTATGTACTTTAACCAGGTTACTGGGTAGGGGCTCAAGATGGTTCCTTGTTGTGTTGTTTGAAAGCAACCCCTAGACATTGAACTTGGTCCTGGTTGCTGCCGGCTCTGTCTGGTAGAAGGGTTACACACAAATAAAATAAATCCATCCAGGCTCTTATTATGTTCTAGTGTCATAATTGTTGCAAATGACTTTACTGCCAGCCATGTCTGTCTGTGGAAATGGCCAATATTTAAGCACATACTAAGGAATATTTGTAGGCAATAAACTGTGAATTTGCAAATGTGAGTTTAGCTGCTTGACATATGAAACTTTGTTTCCTGAATGGATGAGCAGAACTCTTTCTCTAGAGTAGTTGACTGGACATTTCAAGCACATAATATATACAAATAATTCCAAGTACTGGAAACTATAACTCTTGCTGTATAGATGAATTAATCATATTTACTTGATGTTAAATACACTGCCTATGTATTTGCTTTGAGTGTGTGTTGCTTGTAGATCATAAGCAAATAAAAATCTGAATCAATCTCTGTCTTCATCCTAGCGTATAATACCTCCATTTCTGGTGCATGCTAAACCAATGGATTGAAATACATATGACATATATATTTCAATCATATAATAATTATAATATAATTATAATAATATAATTACATTATATTACAATATATAATTAATATATAATATATTATATTAATTATATATTAATATATAATACTATAATATGATATATTATAGTATATAATATGATATATTATATAATAATATATAATAATTATAATTGATTAATTGATAATAATGTAAGTCTGTCATATATGTATGACAGACTTACATTATTAATTTCTCTGTCACCGCTTCTTCATTGGGGATCTGCCTCCATGCGACTACTCCAATTGGTTGAGTCCTCCCACCTGTAGAGGGGGTGGGAGCTGAAAGACCATAAACTGCTGCTTCAGCTGTTAGCATGGTGGTGTCTGCAGAGCTGCTCTACACCTGTTGCTCGGCTGTTGGGGGTTTTTTTGAGGTTTTTTTTTTTTTGCCTACAGAGATGCCTAATGACTAGTTATTCAGGGCTTGGTTACACTGGCACTTTATAGCGCTATAAAGCCCACACGAGCGCTATAACCTCCTCCCCGTCCACACTGGCAAGGCACGTAGAGCGCTATAACCACGGAGTTATAGCGCTCCTGGTAATCCACCTCCGCATGGGAAATAAGGGCTGTAGCGCAGCTGCTGTAGTGCTACAGCAAGAATGTGGACACCCACTGCGCTACAAGTGATCTCTGGAGATGCCTAGAGACATTTAAGGCAATTGAGGTCTCTTCCCTTTGTTTTGAACTCAGCTGGAGGAATGCGGAAGTACCTCTTTAGAGTTTCTCTCTTAACTCGGCAGATAAGCAATGCAAATGTTTAAGGAGGGAGCCTGTGTGAAAACAAAGCCTTCTGTGAACCGAGGCTTGTTGACAGGCTTTCAGAAGAACAGAAAAAACACTGTCTCTCTCCCTCCACATACACACAACGCGTCCCACCTCACCCCCCTCATTTAAAAAGCACGTTGCACCCAGCTGAATGCTGGGATACCTGCCCTAATACGCTGCTCTTAATGCCGCATTAAGTGCCCCAAATGTGGCCATGCTATACCGCTGGCGCGTCTGAGTGTGGACATACAATAGCGCTATACATATTACTGTATAAGGGGACCGCTATAACCAATAGCGCTATAATCTTGTAAGTGTAACCATACCCTCAGAGAAGACTTGAGAGGAAGGTTGTTCCAATGGTTAGGGGACTAACCTGAGAGAGCCTCTGGTGGAGCAGGGGATTGGACCTGGGTCTACTGTTGTCAGGTCTCTCTGTCCCTCATTTCCCTTTCTGTGAGATGGTGATAAGACACTTCTATACACCACAGGGGTGTGGTGAGGATAGATGCATTGGATTGTGAGGTGCTGAGACAGTCCAGTCATACCCTGACTATCTGTCGCTTTGGGCATGCATCCCAGTTCATCACCACTAGCGATCATGTGTTTCCACAGCACATTACTTGAAATAGTTCCAAAGAGTCACCACCTTACTCTTGTATACTGTCTTCCTGTCCGTGTTACGGTGCTACTGGATTTCTATGAAGAACCCTGACATGAATGTCTGCTGAGATATTCTTCCTGTACTATTTGAATCCTTAACACAATATAGTCCTGCAACCCTGGCAAGCTGAAAGGACAGCTGCCACAACAACAAAAGGATTTTTGTGACCACAGAGGATGTGAAGCTGACAAAAATCTAAATCTTTTAAATTATGACTTAGCAAGATCACGATGGGATAAATCCTTATCTTGTCTGAATGTAGACTGTAGGGTCAAATTCTCCCCTGTGGGGAGGTTCAACCTGACTGTTCTGCCCTAGTCCTCAAAACTGTAAGGCTTTCCGTGAGATTTAAATGGTGCAGAAGCACTGTGTTGGCCTTCTGTGGAGTGCTGGATTTCTCCCTGAAAGGTTTAGTCCTATGGAAATACAGCAAGAGTACTGCAGCTCACACCAGGGATTAGCTACAACCTCATTTCTTACTTAAATGGATGAACATTATTGTATGGCGTCTTGGAAAAGCCCTTGCTAAGCTTCTTCTTCATGCAAACTTCTTCAGCAATATTACTGAAGTGGAATTAAAAACAATCTGGAATGGAGGAGATAAGACAGTACTTTAATAAGTTCACAGATAAAAGTAATGCTCAAATTGGTAGACAACTTGCATAATACATCTGTTGGGTAGTCAAGGGCATGTATAGCTATTTTTCAACAAGTCATTAAAGTAATAGACTTCCTTTGTCATTCTTTACATAAAGATAATATGTCGTCTCTCTGGAGATGAAAAATGAGGTCTTGTGCTCGTAACTGCAATGTGAAAGCATAATGAGATTTGATTTGGGTGGAATTAAAGTAAGACATGAGAAGACTTTGTTGCATTTCACACTCAATTCTTGTTGACACTCCACAGGGGAGTTTTTCAAAGGCCCAAATGGGTATTTGCTCCACTGCTTGGCTAATGTCATTGTTAAGGTACAAATTTTTATTTCTTGGCTAAATATCAGAAGGACAGAACAGGTCGTGCTGGTGGAGAGTGGCACTATGTGTGAAAGAAAGTGTAGAATCAAATGAAGTAAACAATAGAGGATTGTGATTAGGGTGCCCAGATGTCCCAATTTTATAGGGATAGTCTCAACTTTTTCTTATAGAGGCTCCTATTATCCCCCATCCCCATTGTTCATATTTGCTGTCTGGTCACCCTAATTATGATGGAGTGGAGACAGAATATAACACTTCCTGATTTACTCCTCATAATACAAGAACTGGGAATCACCAAATGAAATTAATAGGCAGCAGGTTTAAAACAAACAAAAGGAAGTATTTCCTTCACACTGCCCTTAGACAGTGATATTGCACTACAGTGGGGTGACCAGATAGCAAGGGTGAAAAATTGAGAGGGGGTGCAAGGTAATTGGCACCTATATAAGACAAAGCCCCAAATATTGGGACTGTCCCTATAAAATTGGATCATCTGGTCACCCTATACTACAGCTATAATTCTATTTTCATTTACTTTGTCTTACTGATGGGTGTCAAAATAACACAGTGAGCTGACTGACAATGCAATACCCACCAAATTGGGTAAACTTAGCTGCTAAGACGTGGAGAGGCCACTTCTTCTATCTCCTTGAAAACCTGTCATGAATGACACTTAACTCATTCCACAGTTATGGGGAAAAAAGCACAGGAACATGCGCTGTTGTGAAGCTGTTCTGACCTCTCCTCCTTTGTTAGACCCAAGAGGTCTGGTATTTCAGCCTCCACTCTCTCCTGTCTGATTCTCCAGCCCAACTTCTGGAGGTTTGTTAGTGCCTAGTTGCCATGGTTTTGGGGGGTTAGTGCAGTCTTTGTGGGAAATAGGTTTTGTAAGAAGTCGTGGAATGTTGAATGCACTGTTGTTGTCACTGTGTCGACAGAATATTAGAGAGACAAATATTAAAGGAATGCTGAGACTCTTGAGATGTGAAATGAAATTGTGGCTTTCCATGAGTCTTGCCTGCTTAGTGAGGGAGAAATCCTCCAAACCCACATCTTTTGGTTGAACTGCAAATAGTATAAATCGACATGTTCTGTTCCACTTTTCAGCCAACAGTCTCAGTGTTCACAGATTTCAGAGGGAAATGGAACCCTGGTGCAGAAGCCTTGAACAAGGCCTACAACGTGCCATTTACATCCCACTTTAGCCCACTAGTGCATAAACCTTGTGGAAGCCTGCAACAAACGGGGATATCTCATCCATTATGAACTAATCCTCGCAACATTCTTGGGAGGTCTCATAGAACACCTAAGACCTGGTTCTATGGCTCTTCCCAGTTCCCTTCTGTACCATCAGTCACAGAATCATAAAACATCAGGGTTGGAAGGGACCTCAGGAGGTCATCTAGTCCAACCCCCTGCTCAAAGCAGGACCGTTCCCAAACTAAATCATCCCAGCCAGGGCTTTGTCAAGCCTGACCTCAAAAACCTCTAAGGAAGGAGATTCCACCACCTCCCTAGCTAACCCATTCCAGTGCTTCACCACCCGCCTAGTGAAAAAGCTTTTCCTAATATCCAACCTAAACCTTCCCCACTGCAACTTGAGACCGTTACTCCTTGTTCTGTTATATGGTACCACTGAGAACACTGTAGATCCATCCTCTTTGGAACCCCCTTTCAGGTAGTTAAAAGCAGCTATCGAATCCCCCATATCCTTTCGTATCACAATAGCCTGTCTCCTGGTATCTCTACTTTCAGTCCCATCCAGAACCTGCACATGTAGAGGTACAAGGAAATGAAAACTAAGAGGGTAAGTGTTTGGCCTTTTTAGGTTTGAAAAAAAGTGGCTGTCACAACTCCCAGCAAAAATTCTAAATGGCTATTTTCTGAGCTGGTTTACTCATTTCTAAACAGCAACATCTGTATAAAACAGAAGCTTTAAAAACCCAAGAATCAGTGTTCTTTTCTGTAGATATTAAAGGTACTTATTCACTCAGATTTTGTGTTCTTTCTTTTGCTGATAGCTACAAATTTTCCACTCATGCAAAACTAATTCAGCCAAAGCAGACAAATAAAGGAAATCTAACCCAAGTGTTCTTTAGCTGAAGGTAGAAAAGCCACTTTTCCGACTACTGACTTTGACAAATGGTACATATTAGTCCAAAGCTAATACAAGGCTTATCAACTGCCCTGGGGAATCAACAGTTGGGTGTAAATTTCAAACAGATTTGCAGCCAATAAATATAGACCACTCTTGAACTCATTTCCACAGCGCTGCAAATACAAATTTCAACACATCAGTTTTACTGCTGAGTACTTGATTTTACATAAGGTTTCATAATTAACATGTGAAAGCTAACCGTACTATATTCGCTTACGCTGAAAGAAAAGCTCCGTCTGAAATATAGGACATGGTCTGAAATTAAGCTTGTTTCCTTAGTATAATCACTGCAATCAACAACCAGCATGAGTTGCTGTCAGCCCAGTAGCTGCTGACAGATGAGAACTTTGCAAAGTGACTCATCATGTATATAAACCCAGAACATATTCATGAGAAAATGATACCTCATGTGTGCTGCCTGACCTATTCTACAGGCCTTAAAAGTGCATAAAGAACACCTTTAGCTGGAGGAGGAGGGGTAAACTGTCTCCAGTACAACTGGGGGGAACTCTGAACAAGGGGTGTCCCTGGAAGGGAAGGGGAGTAGTTAAACTACCATTTGGAGAGCTACATGTTCTGTTACCCCACAAAAAGTCATTGTCTTCTGTGTCAGTTACATGGCTCTCTCTTCCAGTATCCTCCTTTCATGTAACCATTGGCTTCAAAAGCACTTCATGTAGTAATGACACTGGCTTATTAACTGTATACGGAATAGCTGACATTGTGACTTCTTCACAGAGGTACTGGGAAATGTGGAAAAGCAGAAATGGAATGTGACACTAGGCAAAAAACCAAAAATACCTAGGTTTGGAGCATTCTATCTAGGATCTGGATGTTAGAGGGGGTTACTGTTCAGAAAATCTGATGAGAAGACCCCAAGGGAGCAGTAAGAAGTAAATATTTTCATGCCCATTTTATCCCCCTGTCCATAGTGCTAGTGCCCAGTTGCTGGCAAACTTTCTCAAGAGGCAGATGGCAGCGTCTCCTTTGGCATTGAAGGGTTTCTGTTTGCACAGTAAAAGCACTTGTTCACTTCTCTCACTACAGGGCCTGTTGCATAGATGATTGCATGTAGCAATGGTGATCTTGGAGTTGGGATGAAATTTTTCTGAGTGGTAATAGCTACTTTAGACCCCATCAACTTGTGTAGAGTTGGGATTATTTTTGCCAATGTCTTCCAGTTACTGAGTAGACAGAGGAAGGAGAGTGTGTGGCTGGGGGCCCTACGCACTTGCTCTGTTGCATTTGATGGGGAGGTGGCAGTGGTAGCAGGTGGAGAAGACAAAACTTTTTAAAAAGTGGGTATTTGAAAAGATGCATTTGAAATCAATTCACCAGGAATGCTGCTTTTTGGGTGGGAAGAAAATACAATAGACAGTAAATGTTTAAAGCCATCTTAACTAAGGTTGGCTTCTGGGCAGTACTGAATGAACACAGATGCATGGACAGAGATGGTCCTTTTTCAAGCAGTTAAAATGGCTGCCTACATCCTAAAGGCATTAGCCCCCTTCTCCATGTTGCCCATGGCAACAGATCCTGCCCTGTGGGGATGAGGCCATGCCCAATACTCCCATCATGACACAGGAACTGTAATCTTCTCTCCATCATGGGGATAGAAGTGCAATCCTACTGAATTGCCAGTACCCCTTCCTTCAGGATCTGGGTTTTCGGTAGAGATCGCCCTTGCCAATTTCCAAATCTTCATCCCAATAACACAGATTGAGGAGGATGGATACATGCAAAAACCAAACCTAACCCCTTTCCCTTCATAACGTTTGAAAACAAATGCCAGTTCTTCCCAGCCTCTACTCTTGCAGCTTATTGTGCAGGGAGACTTTCTGGTGCAGAGATCTGTGGACATAAATCCTATGTAGCGCATTCGCTTCCCTCAACCCATGATAATGGAGAAATGATTCACATTTATAGCTCCAGGAAGAGAACGTGCTTAGCATTGATCCCACAGTGCACTTCGCCCTAGGCTTTGGAAAACAAGGCTACTGCAACACAGTATTCAGCATGAACAGTCAACAGCTGCTGACATTCAATATTCTCTATTGGAAAGTCGATGGTGTGGACTAGATCGCTGGCACCCTGGTGCTCAGGATGAACACTCCATTAGCACATGGCATCCCTGACAATGCCCTTAATACTGGGAGGCATTCATTTTGATAATGCAGCAGGGATTTATATTTGTGTATATGGAAAGACAATCTTTTTAAAGCTGGGTGAATACTGCTGAACAGCATTAAGGTTCGAAATAGCTGCTTGCTTGCATCATGCCCTTCATTATTCACGGCTGAAGAATACCTGTGTGTGTGTGTGTTTTGTTAACATATACTCAGGTAACTTAGTTGCATGTGGAGACAGGATATTCATTCAGACAGCATTTGTCTGGGGATTGTTGTTGTATAAAGTGTGGCAGAGAGCAGCTATACCTTCATGTGACTTGGCAACTCATATGACAAGTTATTTAATCATTTAGTTTTGAAATAGCAGCTTATGAGCAACTCAACACCTGAAACTGATTCAAACCGTCTTTTTAACAAACGAAATAAGTTCAGGTTAAAAACTGTCTTGAGCAACAAATTGGATAAACAAATCACTTGATTGGCTCAGTTTTTGTCACTAGCATCAGTTGTAGGGGTATTATGAAATGGCATTAGTTGACACATGAATCTGGTCACTGAAAATTCCAAATCATATTGTTTGAGCATTTTTAAAGCAGGACTGAGAGTAACTTGGTGGATCTCTGCAAAATTCTGAGCTGGATTTGAAATCCACATCCACCTTTATTACTGCATGAACCTAAAACTTGGAATCTCCAAACTTTGCAGTCTTTGTGATTCAGATCTGGTTTTTGTGGATGAGACACTCTTTGTTATTGATGTTTGGAGGGTCCATATTTACCTGTAGACCTCAGAAGGTATTGGTTAAGGGATCAGAGCAACACTGTGCAACAGTGACTGTACATATGAGTTTCTCCATAGTCACAGCCCCAAGAGCTGCTTCTGCAACTGATGTAAATCAGTACAATGCTACTACTGATTAACAGCTGTGGAGGATGCAGCCCAATGTGTCCAAATACAAACCTGGCCTTCATTCATACAAAGATCTGCATGCAGTAGGCTTTGTTACACCCGTCATCAGGGTGTTTCACAGTGAGCAGACAACTTCAGTAGCTCAGCAGTAATGAGTGTGATACATTGCTTTCTGTCAAGAGCTCTTCCTAGTTGCTGGATGAAATGCAGCATTTCAAGAATTGAGGCCAAACCTCATTTTGTGCAGGCACTTGATTTAATCTGACGGTGTGAGGCTAGCTCTCCTTAAGGAGTCTTTCAATCTGTGTTTCATTTTGCTCACAAATGAAAATCTCTTTTTCATTCCCCCCACTGCTTCAGATCAAATCAGGGGGAAAAGCTTTTAACAAAGACAATGATTTGGGCCAAGAAATGAGGGCATTTTTCATATGTTTGTGTGTGTGTCTGAAGGCTTTTTTTTTTTTCCACATGCCAAAAAAAGTTGATATAATGCAAAATGAACAACAGCCGGAATGCAAATCAGGCCCTTACTCATCCTTCCTTGTAATACAGAAACAAAGGGACAGTCAGCAATGTTTAAATTTGCTGCCTGTCATACTAAAAAGCCGCATTTCCTGTGGTCTTAATGCAGAATTAGCTTGTAGAACTCATTGCCCCAAGGTAAGCCAAGACGGAAAGGAGGCAATTTTCCAGGAAGATTGGATAGTCTATCTACATAGTTATCTTTTCCCAACCCTTCCTATTGTTACTCTGGATCAATGTTTCCTCTATTTTTTGACAGGTCGTGTGTACAAAAAATTTACTCTGTGCAAATTTTTGTGTGCACAGTGTTTCGCCATGCGTGCAGGGTTTAGGATCTGTGTTCGCATGCACACACGAACAGCTTAGAGGGAACAGTGCTCTGGACAAGTGCTGGAAAGGGCCCAAACCCTCTAGTTTTGGGTGATTTCCTAACTCCTGGGAGTTGGTTTGGGTTGAGGAGGTCCCTGAGAGCAGACTAACCTAGGACTGCTGCAGGAAGATACCTTGCACTTTCTACTCAGTCATGTGGTTCTGGCCAGTTTCTGGCAGCTAGCTGGACCAACAGTCTGACCCAGTGCAACAGGTGCTACAAATGAGGCTCAAGATAATCCTGTCCTGGTTAATGTAGCCAGCATGCATTTTATCCTCCAACCCAAGATAAACAGTAGATGTTGCTTGAAAAATTTGGCAGTTGCTCTGAGGTGTAGTCAAAGAACGTTTCCTGCAGGGACTTTTTATTCTGTGTTTGTACAGTGCCTAGCACATCATGGGCCCTTACCAGGGTTCCTAGGTGCTACATGTCATTAATAATTAGTCTGTGAAATTGAACAACCTCTGACTCCACTGTAAACAATGGGGGTGGGGGGGGTGGAAGAAGAGTACGTGCCCACAGATCTTGGCTGGGAGTGTCCAGCGTATGATCAGCACTCCTGGCCACATTCCAGCTCTAGGAATGGAGATGCAATATATCACAGCTTCCTCCTCCGTGCCTGGGAGCAGCTCCTTTTTGGAGGGAGGGGAGTACACTCAGGGATCAGCAGGAGCATGGCAGGGGTAGAAGGGAGGAGTCTTCGGGGCATCGATGCATGCGGTCCTTGCTTCATGTATTATCAGATATTTGCATGATTGGTAGGCTGACCCCTGCACTGATCTGGGGAAAGAGGAGGGACTCCTGCGCTCCACGCAGAGGAATTAACAAACAATTTAGCACTAAGGATAAGGTCACACTTGGAGGTCTCAGCTGAGCTCAGGTCCTCATTGCACTACACAAACACATGGGAATACATACGATACCTGCCCCAAAGAGACAAGTCTTGGGAAGCCAAATGATAGGGAGGGCAGAAAGAGGAAATGGTTTGCTCAAGGTGTGGCAGAGTTGGGAACAGAGCCCAGGTTCCCTGCTTCCCAACCCAGAGTCCTTTCCACGCGAGCTCACTGCCTCCCCAGCTAGAATGCCCATTAGCCAGGGAACTTCTCTGTGGGGTAGCTGGAGCCCTAGACTAGTAATTCTCTTTTATTTTAAGATGCCCATATGCCCTAGGCCATGGCTGGCTACAGAGTAGCCAGTCTCTCTTCTCTGTATGGCCCAGGAGAGATCCTGCCCTGCTGCTTGGAGTGGAGGGAGAAGAAACTCTTTCCCTGCCTCCCCCCTGCTCTGTCCATAGCAGTGCACGATCTGTCTGAGGGTTTTTCCAGATTATTGTGCCTTTGAACCTCTTGAGAAGTTTAAAAACAAACCCAGCCTTTCCTGCTCCTGAGACTGGGACTGCCATGAATCACTCTGAATTCCCTGGGGTCTCTTGCAATGTGTCAAAGCACCAGCTACATCAGCAGCCTGTACGGCAGCTGTTCATAGTCTTGGGTCTTGGAGCAGATTTCAGTGCTCTTGACTAATCAACTGATGTAGCCATTTGGCATGGAGGGAACCTTCCCCGGGAAATAACAGGCCTTTTTAATTCTGTTCCTTTCGCAGAAAAGGGCCCCAAGCCCGCAAATCAGCAGCTGCAGGCTTGTCTGAGCTTTAGTTGCTGGGTCTATGCATTTCAGTGCTGGACTTAAAGCAAGAAAAATAGGCCAGAACCTCAGCTCATGTAAATCAATGGAGCGCCATTGAAATCATGCTGAGGTTCTAGCCCATTAATATTTGCAATTTCAATAAATGGCTTATGGACCCTGAAGGGCCTAGTGCCAATTGCTCACTCCACAGACAATTACTGAGCAGGAGATATTTATCGATGACTTACAAGGTCAGTTTCCCTTCTTGCTCATATTCCTTCAGAAGTGATGCAGAAGCACTTCCCAGCTCCAGCAATGCTTTGTAGTATCCAGGTGCTTGTATTTGGTGGTCCAATTCAGTAACCTTGTGGGTCCCCCTTGCGCTCTCCTCAGGGGGCGAGGGGAATGCCTTTGTTATTCAGTGTGAAAACAGAGGCATTTAGAATCCATTAACACAGGACACAAAGAGCATTAATCAGCGAGACACATTTGAGAAGTTATTTTAAAAAATCACTGTGCAAATTACAGTCTTGCAATATCCTAATTAGGAAGCTTAATTATCTCAGTCTGATCGCAATTAAAATATTCAAGATAGCTAGGAAAAGGAAGTGGCTCTCCCCTTTGTTCTCCAGTGTGTCTGACATCCCTTTTTTCTGTGGGATGTTTTAAAGGAGAGTAATTCATGGAACGAATGGGGGTTTTACTCAGTGATAGTATGTCTATATTTCTCCTAGGTCCTTTTGGTTAATTATAGAGAAGAAAAATTCCAGTGTAGTTGTCTGTTAGGTTAGGGAGTACTGTTATAATCTTGCAAAGTGCTATTTATCTGCCCTTTGCATTTGGTTCCCAGCATGACTCCCTGGTTGGTGCTAAAAAGAGCTGCAGACAAGACAACATGTTGCACAAGGCACTGATATTTTTAAATATAATAGGAAACAGCTTGTGCTGATTTGGTTCTGGCCATGTCACAGGGCAATATTTTCAGTGCTAAAATTCCTCTGGATGGTAAGGGTGCGTTTCATGGTGAACCCAGATCTTTGTGCCTGAAGACATCCTTTGTGCTGACAAGAATGTGCTTCACTTGGACTAAATCCGGCCTCTGTTCAGACAGGCTTCCTTTGAAAGAGGGCTAGCGGTTTAAATAAGCCTGCCTTCTGTGCATGGCTCAGGAACTGGACTTCACACAGTGAGGATGTAGAGGAGGGCACATGGGAAATCATCCCCATCCCGTGTTCCAGTGCAGTGGAGGGGCATTGCAGCTGCTTGGGCTTGCAGCAACCAGGTAAGCTTTGCCTCTTCGTTGTATGCAGCATCCACTTCCACTGAATCAGATGCTGCGCACATTGAGGACTGGCATGGGTCTGCTGCAACGATCAGAAGTAAAAGGGGGGAAGAGATTATCCAAAAACTCTGCCAGCAGTGGGCTGTGACTTGCCCCCTAAGACGATGGTGGGGCGTTGTCCACTCACCACAGGTGACACCTCATCCTGGCTGCTCTGGGGATTAGCTCCTTCCAGATCCGAGCCCCACTCCTGCTGCTTGCTGCACGCCTTACTGCTGCTCTCTCTGTCTCTGCAACTCCTTCTTCACGCGTTGGCCTTCTGGCCAGGTCACTGTGCGCATTTCCCCCTTTTGGAGTATATGTCTTTCCTTGCTAGCAGTCTCAGGTCGTTTTCCTATTCACTGCCCCTTGGTGCCACTTCCCCAGTGGTTGGCAGGGCAACCCAGGCCCTCTCCTACAAATTCCAGCTCAGAGACCCTCTAGTCAGCAACCAAGGTCTGCGCCATCTTGAACCTTGCTGCCTTTTCCCCTTTCCTGACCTTTCACCTCTCCCCTTTCCCTGGGTTTGCCAGCCTCACTCCTCCCTTCTCCCAGACAGTGACTGCTGCCTACTTCCCTGCAGCTGCCTGTCTGTGCTCTGACTTCCTGTCTTTATGAACCCCACCCTTACATTAGGGCAGTGACTTTCTCCTCATTAGGGTTTCGTGTTAGCCTTAATTCTCCCAGTTTGCAGCCTATTATGTTAATCGTCCCATTTGGCCTCCATTAACCCCCTCGGAGCGAGTGTGGGGTGGAACACTTGTCACATACTCTAACTCCCAGTGACTTTCATAAAATCTTCCTTGCTGCCTTTGTAAAACAAAAAGTATTCCTTGGACTTGTTTACACAGGGAAATTGACTGCAATAGCTATTCCACAACAGCTCCCTGTGTGCACAGCCTTATTCCAGAATAGATTCATAGACTCTAAGCCCAGAAGGAACCACTGTGATCATCTTCTGACACCGGCCCTAGGACTTTCCTGAATGAATTCCTGTTTGAAGCACCTCTCTTAGAAAAACATCCAATCTCAATTTAAAAATCATCAGTGATGTAGAAGCCATTGCCACGCTTAAAGTGGAGCGAGCTAAATTGGAAAAAGGGGCTCTTGTTCTGGAAGAAGTGTCCCCATGGGAGTTACTGTGGAATGGGTATGATTTTGAAGTGTAATACTCTACCTTATTCTCAGGGTCGGATTAAGACCTATAGAGGCCCTAAGCACTGAAAAAATTATGGTGCCTCCCCATATGTAATTCAAAATTAAAACAATACTATACCATAAAATAAAATTTTATTTTTCGAAATGACACAAGTCTGTCCTGACCCATTGTTGTTCTCTGAGGGTTTTTTATTCTTTTCAGATGAAAGAAAGAATATTCTGCGGAGCAGTTAGTGATCATCAATGTTAGAAAAATACGTAGTGTGATCTCTACATTTGGAAATACACATTGTGTTCCATCTTTCAGTATTGTGTCATGAAGATCAATGTGACTGAATTTCATTTTTCCTGTTTCATTAAACTTTGTGCGCATATTACAGTGGAACTGCCATACTTCTCCACAGAGATTCATGTTCAAGTCACCAGGGTATGAGTCAACTAGCTTTTGGGAACCTTGTAAATATTGTTCGTCACATAAGGCCATGTTGTTTAGAAAAGAAAATCTACTTGATACTTCTTTGTACATTTCACCCCTCCTCTTTATATGAGTTTCAAGTGTATCAATTATAGCATAGTAAGTAGAAACACAAAATTTGTCTCTAGGATTTAGTGCTGTTTCTGTTTCACTGCTATCATTTGCTTGTTTTTTCCTGATTCGCTTGCGGGACTGGGCTTCTTTGTAGTTAGTATCAGGCAAGATATCTTTTAATATGTCTTCAAATCTTTCAAAATCATTCCTCAAAGTGTGTAAGTGGTCTGCTAATGATTGACAGAGATCTGCACATGTTTTCAAATCCCATTCTTTTTCTCTGAGAGCTTTACTTGTGTGGTAAAAGTGTTGTAAAATTTCATTCCACATGGTCAACAAGAACTCTAGTTCTTGCATCTTGTTTGCAATGTTTTCTGCCTCTTATATAGTTTCTCCCTTTTGTGATTGGTCTTCAGCTATACTTTCTAATGCATCCATAATGGTTGAGTAGGACTCCAGAATTGCACTTGTTGCCACTGCATGTGCCTCCCAGAGAGTATTAGAAAGAGATTCCAACACACGATCATTGCCCAAATATGTTTTAAGAACTGCCTATTGGTGTGTTGAGGCAGAGAAAAATGTATAAAGTAACTGGACTGTTGAGAAAAAACTTACTGCCACCGGACAACAATCAACAGCGCTGCGGCCAACAAGATTGAGAGAGTGTGCAGCACATGATATGAATATGGCCTATTTGTTCTGTTCCAAAAGCTGCTTCTGCATTCTTTGATAATGCCCTGACATGTTGGCAGTGTTGTCATAAGATTGACCTCTGCACTTTGAGAAATCTATTTTGCAAACTTGGCACAGATAATGCAGTACTTGATTTGCCATTTCTTCACCGGTGTGACTTTTCAAGTTGAGGAATGTTATAAATCGTTCAATTGGTTTTCCATCTGTGGGAGACACATATCTTAGTACAATACTCAATTGATCAATATGTGAAAGATCAGGTGTAGAGTCGACAGATAAACTGAAGTACCCAGCAGTACTTATTTCATCCACAATAGCTGAGTGACCTTTGTCACTCATTAGACCAATGAGTTCATCACATATTGTCTTGGATAAGTATTATGGGTTACCTTTGCCAGCATTCCCATATTTTGAGATATGTCCTGCTAAAAATGGGTCAAACTGAGCCACAAGCTCCAACAATCCCAAGAAAGAAAAAAAAAACAAATTGAGTACGTATAACTAAGAAGAATATATCAATAATAAAACATAAATTTATTGCAATACATGACAGGATCTGATTCCCTCGCATTATTTCAATCTCCATTAGTAGGATGACCCCCTGGTTTAGGTGGGGATAAGTAATAAAAAGAGAACAGAAAAACAGGGGAAGTGTGTGTAGTGGAGTGTAAGGAAGTCTAACAAAGATCTGATTTTTCCCATGATGACTACTTCGATGCTTTTTTTGAAATATCAAATTTTTTTAAAAAATCTTTTTTTTTTTTGATGCCCCCTGCTTTGCTGGTGCCCTAAGTAAGTGCTTAGTCTGCCTGTTGGGTAATCCAGCCCTGCTTATTCTGGAATAACTTCCCTGTATAAACAAGACTGGGGGTGGGGGGATGTTTCTTCCTCCAAATCACTGACAACTGCTTTTCTTTGAGAATGAGGCTTGTAGAGCAAAGAAACATTAATCGCCCTACTAAAGCAATGCTGTGGAGTTCCCTCCCGTTCAAGAAGCAAGAAGAGACAAATAAGCATGAACAATTACTCAGGTTTAAATTCTCTTGCTTTCCACTTCTACTCTGGTGCTGTTCCTTCATACAGGCTCCTGAGTCCTGCCCCTCCACCCTCCAGGGCTTGGAGAAATTTTGCATTCGCCTGCCATGTTTTGTGACTGAAAAGCACTTAGTAGTCCCAGAGAAGCAGAACCACTGAATCCTGCTACCATACAGGGCAATTTAGAACCAATTTTGGGTGAGAATATATATAGAGGTGTGGAAAATACAGGGTATTCACACAAGCCACGTGATTTGTAATGGCTGAACTTCTTATTTCCTGCTTCATTGCTTTGGGGATTATCATTCAGAGAGCTTTTAGATCTGTGCTCTTTCCTGCTTTAGATCAAATACCAGAAATGTCATGCACACCGTTTATATTCTTAAATCTCCTCCTAACCCTGCAGATCATCATGAGAGGGGATTCCCCCGTGGCTTTTAGGCCTTGACCCTGCACTAGAGAAGTCTATGGTGTCCCTGTGCACTCTCTGGTGGCCCAGTGTGGTGCTGTAAGGTATGCCCCATCTAAACTCAGGGACAGCCTCAGCTCACTTCAACAGCTCAGGCAAGAAGAAGCCAGCACAAATTAACCAAATAACATGTGCTCTTTTTAAATCAAGTTTCAGGACAGGAATTATTGCAACAAACAATCAGGGCCCTGGTTTCAGGGCTCCCAAACCTACATCCACACCAAAGTCTCTGTGACAGCTTGTCTCCTGGGGCCTGAGAAAGCGGCTGTCAGCCACTGAAGCCTGCCTGGCTTCGACTCTCCCCTCAGCTTCCTGTTCCTGTGTTGAAATAGCTCAGCCCTTGGGCTGGGTCTCCTGAAGTTGTAGGCACCAGCTTAGGCTTTAATGGGAAAACAGCAGGGACTTTTTTCTACATCTTCCTTCTCTGTAGGGGGCTAATGAGAAGCTGCCTCTTTATTTGACTGAAATGTAACCTGCCAAACTTCAAGATGCAGTCGTTAACCTCATGGTGAAGGAGCAAAACCACTGGGAACAGAAGTATCTTTATTTTAATTGGGGTGAAACCATCAGATTACTACAGGGGGTAAATTCCCACTGCTTTAGACAACTCAGCCATCTAACTGGGTAGAGCTATCTCTGTGCCCATTCAATCCTTAGTGTGATTAGCCTCTCCAAGGACAGACAACTAACTTACTGTCCGTGATGTTGTATGGGGTGTTGATGTGGACATGTGTCCACACCAGGAACAAGACTGAATTAACTTTGCTGCCCAGACAAAGAGTACCAGCCCAGGATTCTCAGGATCTTATGGATTGACAGCCAGTAGATTGTGGAGTCCTACTCCAGGCTCCACAGCTAAATTTAAAATGCAGAATGAGATGGAGACCTGTCAGGAAGCTTCTGCAGACAGACACTGCTTAGATCTGCTCATGTGCACACTGAAGTCAGCAGGCAACCTCCTACTATGGTCATAGTCCAGGACCTGTGTCTGCAGCAGCAAATCATTGACACTGGCAACCCGTGCAAACTCTGGGAATTGAGCTGGGAGGAAATGGAGAGAACCATGCCAGTCAGGAGCAAAAAAATCAGTCTAATTTCCTAGTAAGTGTGACTGTAACTGCAACAAAGTCTGCCTGGGCTTGTGGAAGATGTCACTGGGGAAATGACTTTGTCAAAATGCCAGTTGTGTAAATAAAATCCCAGCTGATGTTAAAACAGTGGCAACACCAAACTCCATTGTTTGGTGGGTGACTGAACTTCAGCTAACACCTGAATATCAAGGTATGATGCCTTGTTGTCAACAGGTCATTATACAGGCCCAAAGATGTTCTAGTTATGCTTTTTCTAACACCCTCAGGACCACTAGCACAGAAACAAATGCCTCCCAGCCAGGACTGTCGCTGTCTGTTACATGTTGATCTGAAAAGCATCTAAACCCGGAAGAAAATGAACCAAACAGACTTGCTATCCTATGGGATCTTGCTTCCCTACAGCTTGTTCTGATCAGCGGGTGTCTTGCCAGGACTTTACATCAAGGCCCTAGTCATCAAAGCTTGTTCTGGTTTGTGGGCATGTGTGACTAGAGTCTATAGAAAGATTTAGACTTTTGAGCCTTGTCTCTCTCCCTTGCCCACCTTCTTCCTGGAACAGGCGTGGGATGTGGGTAGAGGTTGCTTAGCATAGCTTCCATTATGACTGAGCACGATCTCCTTCCATTGTTACCCACCTCTCAATCGAGCATTTTAAATGTGAGCCTTTCGCAAAATCCCTCCTGCAAAAGTGGTTCTCTTACTTGGTAATACAGTTTTGGCTGAATTTGTGTTCTTGTACTTTGTGTCAGGTACTCTTGGTATTTTGTTGTTTCAGTTGGGCTTTGAAAACGTCCCATGTAAGTTGAAGTCTTCTGAAAATTAGCACTCTGATTTCCTGTCTCAAAGAAAGCAAGTTCATCCAAATAAAGTACTGAAAAAATCTGATCAAACAAACCTGTGGCCTTAAAATGCACAGAGGAAGTTAAAGGTTTGGCTATGAATACAGGGTCTTAATAGGATGTAACTGGATCCAAATTCAAGTTCCTATTAGCTTTAAAATAATAGGTCCTATTGCATAGTACACTTACGACCACATTAGTAACCACTGAAATGTAACCTCCCACAAAGGGGAGGGGCCAAGTGGATGAATATGCAAGTTATTACTGATATATAAGCCCCAATATGAGATTTGAGTGGCTTCAGGCATTACATTTCTTAAAGGCACTTCATGGTGAGATAAGTAATAACTCAATTAAGATTAAAGGAGAGACCTCTATTGTGATTTCTTTATATGGTCCACTGGGACTAACTGAATTCCTTATATCACGAGCTTCACCATAACCTGAATGGAAAGCATTTTGAGTTACATACAAAGACAGCTCAACTGTGGATCAAATGTGCTTAGTTCATCAAATACCTGAGAACAGAGGGGAATATGACCAAAGCAAATACAAAGTTTTTATAGACTTTAAGAAAGCATGTGATAGTATATCGTGATAGGGCCTCTCGGTCACAATGAAGAAATTTGGAATCTCTGACTGCTTTCTTGAGATGGTGCAACTGTGTGTGTGTGTGTGTGTGTGTGTGGCTCAAAAAGTAGAGTCTGAATAGGGAGTACAGTCTTTGTCCCCTTTGACATCTATACTATACTAAAGCATTATCCTCAGTACACTCTGATGGGGCTGTCGAAAAAGTGGTAAGATTATTGCAAAATTCTTAGGACAGGGTGAAGTTAAATGACCTGAACTAAACCTTTGGGTATGCTGATGACCTGACTGTTGACACAGAGATGGAAATGTGGTACAAAGCATGTTTGATGACTTGAAGGAGCAGCAAGACAAATGGGACTTGAGATCAATGAAGATAAAACCAAATATATGGTAGTAAGCTGATGAGAAGATCCTGGACAAGTTTACGTTGCAGTCAATAACCACAGATATCAACAAGTTAGACAGTTCAAATGCCTAGGAGCAGTAGTTACCAATATCAATTTAGTGAAGAAGGAAATTGACATGGTTCCAGCGTGGAAATGCCCATTACTTTTCTTTGCTAATAATATTTATCTCCAAACAACTACTGAGAAAGACCAAGCTTCAGATATACAAGACCATTGCACTGTCTATTGCTTTATATGGATATGAGACCCAGATACTTACTAAAAAGGTGAAAGACCATTAAATACCTTTTGAAAATAGAGTATTGAGATGAATTTTGGGGCCAGTAAGGGAAAATGATGTACAAAGAAGATCTAATACGGAACTGCAGCAGGTCTATAAAGAACCAAGTATAGTAAATATAGTGAAATTGAAGTGATGCTAGTGGGCAGGACATGTATTTAGGATAACAGAAGATAGACCAGCCAAGCATCTCCTGGAAGGGCTGCCTTGTGATTTATGACATCGCGGCCAACCCAGGAGAAGAGGGAGGACTAATATTGAATAAGACCAAAGAGCTCTTAGTGTGAATAACCATCAATGGGAAAAATATGCCCTTGACAGAGAGAGGAGTGGGCAGACTGTGAGAGCAAGCAAGAACCTCCTTAGTCTGTAGAATCAGGGCATGAGTACGTATATACAAATGCACAACACAGCTCCCAGCCCAAACACACATGGGAAGACCTACTGCACGAGACTTTAAAAACAGTCAATTTGGAGAAAGGTGATTTAAATTAGTGCAACTCAGCAAGCAAGAAATAGATAAGATGTACTTACACACAGGAAGTGGCATTCAAACAGTCTGTGCTGAGCTCAGGGAGAGTAACATTTAGCTTTAAGGGTTGCCCGCATATCAGCAACTGTAATCTAACCCCAAGTTATTTCCTGTCTTATAAATATGTGAGGTCAGATCTTCATGTTACAGTTCATCCTCCTTCAACTTCTGATTTATGTGTGTTTTTATAGGTATATGAAAGATCAAAGTCTGTCAGTGAAACATGAAAGATCAAATTCTGGAAAATTTAGGGTATTTTTTTTTAGATTTACCAATTTTGCTATTACTATCTCAAGAGAGATACTTATTTGACTAGAAATACAGCTGATGATAAGTATTTTGTTTGGGACCTCACACTGAGACTTTGTCAGAGGAAATTGTCTGGAATAATTATTGGCCATTGTTGGTAGACAGGATACTGGGCTAGATGGGCCTTTGGTCTGACCCAGTACGGCCATTCTTATGTTCTTATATTCTTAGTATAATTTGGCTATTTTGGGAGAATTCCCCTATGTAGACTATGTTCTGCAATAAATATGATTTTATTCCAGAATAAATTACAGCATTTTGAGAAGAGTAACCATTCTGGAATAAAGTCACTTTTAGTGTCTGTGTAGTGAGCTATTGCAGGATATTTACATTATATTCATGTAGCTAGTGCAGAATAACTGTGCTAGTCAATTTCCTTGTGCAGACAAGCCCTCAGGAATAAGGCATTGTCATACTGAAAGTGCATTGTGTAACTTGACTGACACAGGAGGGAGTTAAATATTGCAAATAATTAATTGACCAGAACTAATCTGTAGTACAGTTTGAACATACGTGGAGGAACTCCGCTTTCTAACAGTGTTTAAAATATTTTCTGCTGTAAGGAAAAATGCTCCATGTGACCACTCCACAGGTATTGGATGACTGGAATATTTATTTGCTACAAAATCCATTTAGGGACAAGTTCTGCTTGCCTTGCTCTTATGAGTAATCATACTGAAGGCAGTAAGACTGTTCACATAAGGAAGGCAACCAAGATTTGACTTTGTTTTTAGGGGATGTCTGCACTGCTGTGGCTGCAATGACACAGTTATGGCACTGTAGCCCTTCAGCGTAGATGCTTCCTACATTAATGGAAGGTTTTTGTCTGGCAAGGTAGGTAATCTACCTCTCTGAGAAGTGCTGAATATATTGATGGAAGAATTCTGTTGACCTAACTGTATCTATAGTGGGGTGGGGAGAGCGTAAGTTGACCTAACTAACTCGCACAGGGTGTGAAAATTTTCATATTCCTAAGTGATGTAACTAGGTTGGACCTAAAGTTTTAGCTGTAGACCATGCGTTGGATTGTAAACTGTGCGGGGCATAGACGACCTTTGTATTTCTAGAGTACCTAGTATAGTGGGGCCCTGGTCTATATATTGCAGTAGCATCTAGCAGTCCTGATCAAATTATTAAACGCCTTTCCCAGAATTTGCAAACTGCTTTGGGCTCTTTCAGGACTGATTCACTCACTCACCATAGAAATGCAGCCGCCTCTGGTATTTAAAGATGGCAGTTATTCTTTGCCGGTAATCCCATGCAGTTAAGCTTTATACTTATCATTTGTGTTACCATAGTGCTGTAGAGCCATGGTCATGGACTGCAGTGTGCTAGTTACTGTACAATCACAGAACAAAAAGACAGTCCCTTCCCCCAAAGAGCTTACAATCTAGGTGTAAGACAAGAGACAGACAGATATAGACAGACGTGGGGGAAGATACAAGGAATAAATGTTGATCGTTTGAAGAGGAAATGATGGATGGAAGGTGTGCTGTGTTCACACCGCTGTGAGTTTTTATCAGATCTCATTAACTATGTAGAGAAATTAACAGTTCTTGAGGGGTGTATGTGTGTTTGGTTGTGATTCACTGAATAGTGTCTCTTGTGATTATCTATTCAGTGCTGTGTATGCCTTTTAAGACAAGGCCCTGTTTTCAGACTAGAGCAGCTGTAACACATTTGCCGTGTAAAGGCATTGACAACTAACTGATGACATCCATGGTGAGCCTCACGATTCTTATTCTTGTCATGGGAGCCTATCTGGAGACCATTTTAACGATGGCAGTCCCCTGTTTATCCCCTCAACTGTTTCTCTGCACCATCTCTGCCGGGATGATTTAGTTGGGGTTGGTCCTGCTTTGTGCAGGGGTTGGACTAGATGACCTCTTGAGGTCCCTTCCAACCCTGATATTCTATGATCACAGGAAAAATTATCCCTATGGAAGCTTTTTGGTAGAGCTGGTCAGGGAATTTTCTGTCTGCATGATTTTCTGATGGAAAATGAAGCTTCTGGGAAATCAGTTTTGTGTCAGAAGATCAAAATTGGTTCTTTCATTTCTGGTCCATTCAATCTGAATATCTCTGTTTTTGAATTGACTGGAAATATTTTGTTTTGAATCAGTTCAACAAAATATTAAACTGTGTTTCCTTCTCACTGTATGGTCTTATAGGAGGGTTAGTTTGGGTCTCCGTTCTGGGCTGGGCTCCTGAAAGACTACATTTTCCACAATGCAATGCAGAATGTCCTAAAAGTTGCATGGTGCATTTTGGGAAGTTATGGGGCTTTGGGGTATTATAGACTTGGAAGAAACTGGGTTTTTCTATTTTTCTTTTTATAATTTTTACGATATCAATTTTAAAAGTTTCGTATCCATTTAAAATTTCACAATTGCACAGAATTATGGAGGGAAGGTCAGATTATATAATGACAGATGGTGAGATTCAAAAAAGTTAAAGCTTCATAAAGTTATAACTTTATTGTAAAAATCACATATCAAAATAGAGAAAGTAAATGTAAATAATGTGAATAAAATACTTCAACATTTCTGAACTGACATTTTTAGGAATTTCCATTCTGTGAAAAGTTTTGTAATTTCAATTTTTTGTCCCAATTTGGAGAATATAGAAAGTGATTTTTTCTTGAATTCTTGAAAGCAAAGGATTTTTTGGGGGCGGGGGGATCGTCATACATTTTGTTTGGAAATTACAATGGTTCACTGTCTCCAAACAAGCTTAGCTCTAACAGTCAGTTCTTTGTGCATTGGACTGCATGCAGACGAGATATAGCTCTTCAGGTCTGCACTATGTTGTAGTCAGGAGCATATTCCTATGGACTGAACCTGTACTGGTGCATGGCAAATCAAGCATCCTAGGTCCAGATAAGCACCATACAGTTGGGAAGATTGATCCAACTATCCACACAAATCTTTGTCTGTAGAATTGGGTTAGAAATAACAGAAGAACTGACTCATGGAAGACAAGCTGTGGTGGTGATAAGCAAAAACCTTCATGGTTGTCTGCAGAAGCTGGTAGTGGAAGGCCTACTTCAGGTGAAGCTCTAGAGGGAATAGACCTTGCCAGCCAGAAAATCACATTGTACCAACCTATTTCCCCATCCTTTTAGGTCATGACCCCCTCCCAAGCTTGCTCTCTTACTTTGGGGAGTTTTGAGAGCTGATGCCCTTATTTCTGCCACTGTCCACTCCCCCAGAGTTATAGAGACCGCATTCTGAAAACTTCTTCAGTATGGGGGCAGTCCCTTCTCTGAAGCACAGTAGGTGTGACTCCTAGGATAGGGCTGTTCTCAGAGGACAAGAGGTGAGGCCACAACATCTCTGGGGCTGTGGAAATTGGATCAGTGGCCAAACTAGGCCCAGAACTGGACAGCCTCAGTGGTGGCATAGCCCCTCTCTCTTGTATCTTCCCCACCCCTCAGATTCTGCACTAAGCTCGGCTTGCTTGGCCCAGAGGCTACAGCCTTTCCTTAAAGTAGTTCTTCCCCAGAGTACCTATTTTTGCATTCTTGGCTGCAAAGCAATAGGGTAGCAGATTTAAATACATAGTATTAAAATCTCCCTCGGGCTGGTGTGTTCTGGTCAATCACATGTTGCATCATGAGCTCTGCCAGGCTCTCTTAAATAGGATGTTTATTCCAAACTTCAAGCTTCATGTAGCTGAATATTTGACTGATTGGTTCTGGTGACTTTGAAGCAATTACTCCTTCTTCTGTACAGCCTTCAAAGAAAATGTTGTTTCAGCCAACTAATTAGGAAACAGATGTAGATGGTCTGGGGACCATATGGTTACAAAATATCCATTGTGGAGTCACCGGTACAGCTGCCTTTATTCTTTGAGACCCTTACACAGAATCACAGAATATCAGGGTTGGAAAGGACCTTAGGAGGTTATCAGGTCCAACCCTCTGCTCAAAGCAGGACCAATCCCCAACTAAATCATCCCAGCCAGGGCTTTGTCAAGCCTCACCTTAAAAACCTATAAGGAAGGAGATTCCACCACCTCCCTAGGTAACCCATTCCAATGCTTCATCACCCTCCTAGTGAAAAAGGTTTTCCTAATATCCAACCTAAATCTCCCCCACTGCATCTTTAGACCACTACTCCTTGTTCTGTCATCTGGTACCACTGAGAACAGTCTAGATCCATCCTCTTTGGAACCCCCTTTCAAGTAGTTGAAAGCAGCTATCAAATCTCCCCTCAGTCTTCTCTTCTGTAGACTAAACAATCCCAGTTCCCTCAGCCTCTCCTCATAAATCATGTGCTCCGGCCCCCTAATCATTTTTGTTGCCCTCCGCTGGGCTTTTTCCAGTTTTTACATACTCTTTTTTGCATGGGAACCTATCTTTCTTTATTAGATTAATTTTACCAGTGTGGTGTGACAAGCTGTGTACCCACTAATTCACTCAAAAGACTCTCTACTGTCTTCTATAATTGCACGAAGACTAGAATAAGTCAGCCAGATTCTAGTTAGAACCATTTCACCTGTGGAATGAACTCTTTTTTAAAACTTTAAAAACAAGCCTCCGAAAGGGCATCCAGCCACAAGTAATTGGGGAAAACAAAGCAATAAACATCTTGTGTTAAATGCAAGGAGAAGAAGACATAGGTGAGAGGTTTATTGCAGGAGTGGGTGGGTGAGATTCTGTGGCCTGCATTGTGCAGGAGGTCAGACCATCATAATGGTCCCTTCTGACCTTAAAGTCAATGAGTCATGTGCTGTTGACTTTAGGAATCGGTTAGTACCACTGCAAGTATACACACTGCTAAGTATCTGCAGACTTGTCTTTATATACTTGACTTTAAGGCCTGCTTCTGCTACAACTTTTAACCAAGCCTGTAAATAATTTGTGGATGCAAACTAGTTTATAGTCAACTGTACCACTCCAAAATTAGTAATAAAGTAATTTGAGGCAAGGACTTTGATTGTCCGTCTGTACGGCACCAAGCATGCTGGGAACTCAGCTTAGTTGTCTTCCAGATGCTATCACCTCAGTGTCAAATAGCGTTATGGTGGGAACCACCACAGTGCTGCTCATGTTACAAGAGTGTTCCTAGTGTGTGAGCCATGTGCAGATCCTGAAGAAATACTGTTCTTTGATGCAGGCTTTTGTAGGGAGGAATCCACTTTCTTCCTTCAGCTCTTTAACTAGTCAGTTTCTGGTGCACTTGTGTCCTGCAAACTGAGGCTGAGAATCCAGAAAGAGGAGTCAAGCTGAACTAAGAATATACCCAGACTCCATAGAGCTAATAACTCCTCCAATGAGAAACTAACTTGCAAATCCTTGAAATCAAGGTGCCTGTTCGCCAGCCTGCCAACAATCTGGTTTGGCTGTCGGTTTTCCCAGCTTAGCTGGTTACTACTAATGAGGTGGGATACCAGATTCCATGAACAGGCCAACTTTTACTCCTCAGGTTTACCCCATTCTTGCCACAGGAAGCATTAGACAGACTGAGGGATACGGTAATGACTCTGCAAGTTGGACCCATCCTTCCTGCTGGGGCAAGAGACCATGGGTGGGAGGTACATCCCTTGATTGAGATTGTTAATGCTTCAGTAGAAGCAGGAATTTTTGCTTCTGTCTTAGATCCTACTACAGCTGGGCCAGCCAGCTGAAAGCTGTCCAGAAATCCAATGAAGGGAGTCACTAGTCTGTCAATTTTCCCGGAGGATGTGTATCAGAACAGCCACCACACTACTTGGCTTCATTGGCAGCAGTAAAATGAAGGATTGAATGGGCATGGAGTGGCATTTGTCTTGCTGAGACAGTCCGGGAAGATTGAGATACAAAGCACAGGGAAGCTTTCACTGCCATTGCCTGTACTCATCAAAGCACAGAGACCACAAAGAACCTCTGGCGTGCTGGCACCTTTCAGAGACTCTCCGTTGACCTTGGATTTGGCTGGATGAGACTACACACATTTATGACATGCTGGCAGCTGTTCTCCGCCCAGAAAGAACATTTCTAGTTGACTCCCCTCTTCTAAAAGCCTCTGCAGCTGCCAAAAGGTGGAGATGCTTCATCTACTCATTTTGGCTCAGCGTATGTCGGACACAGGTCAGGCTGACGAATTATCCTAGCGCACTGTGTCTGCTGCTGCTGCCCTGAAGCTGTACTTCAGTCTCACTGATGTGTTCATTTGCAAGTGAATCCCGTACGTGCAGAGAGCAAAGTATTGACAGTGTGAGCGAGTGACCTTGATCTCCAGACTGTAGCACAAGCAATGAGTTCTCCTCCACTGTTCTCATAGTGTATTTTACACTCTTGCCCCAAGTATTCATCCCCAGTCCTTTAAAAAATCCATCTGCCTGTCTTTGGTACTTGACCATCTCCTTTATAATGTAGCTGATACCCAAATCAATCCTTATCGCCCCACCCATTGTGTTCCTAATGCACAGAATCATCGCTGCATCCAGTCCCAAGGCAGGCTGTCTCTGAGTGCTTTGCTACCAGTCTCTTCTGTGTGTCTGGTAGTGTGCCCTGTGCAATAGTGTTTCCTTGAGCCATGGGAACTCTCTATCTTGGGCACTCACCCTCTTCTTCAAACTCTGCTTATTCCCAAGAGTAAAGCCCGTGGTCCAATAGGAGCACCCCAGTTATCTGCCACTTTCTGTGCCCCAAGATAAGTCCCTCTTCATTCATTAATACAGCAAGATCTAGCATGTTATTTAACAGTTTTCAGAACTATATGAAACTGTGACGGTGCTGTTCCTGGTGTGACCCACTGAGAGTGTCAGATCAGGACAAATTGCTTCACAAGGGGCAGTTACAGCCCGAAGCTGGAGTTTCCCCACCCCAAAGGGTTACCAAACCAGCCAAACAGAAAAGACTTTGGTTTTGCCCCACTGGCTAGCCACAAGTCACACAAGCAATTCCCTTAGACACTCCAGCTTCCCAGTATCACCACCAGCAGCCACCTGTCCTGGGGACAAATGGTTATGAAAACCAATACCCCAAGTAAAGAAAACGGTTCTCCCCGATTCCAAAGAATCAGGCCCCAGACCCAGGTCAATATACAAATCCGATCTCACCCATAAGTCACACTCTAGCCAATCCTTTAGAATCTAAAATCTAAAGGTTTATTATACAATGAAAAAGATATAGGTGAGGGTTAGGAATGGTTAAAGGAAATCAAATACATGCAGTAATGGCTTGCATCAGTTGTAGAATAACTGCAGGTTCAAATCAGAGTCTCTGGAATACATTCCCAGGAGGAATGGGTCATCAATCCTTTGGCCAGACTGCCCCTTTGTAGCAAAGTCCCATTCAGAAGTAGGAGCCAGGCTGGAGACTGGAGATTAAAGACAAAATGGAGATCTTTCTCCCAGGTTTATATAGACTTCCTCTTGTGGGTGGAGACCGCCTCCTTCTTGCTAATCAGAGTCCTGTTGTAAAATGGAGTTTCAGGGCCATGTGGTCCAGTTACATGATTCTTCAAGATTCAGCACCTGAGCAGCCAGGTCACATTCCTGGGGAAGCTCGGGTGTGGACAGGCACCTACAAAGTTCATTGTTAGCTTGATTGGAACTTGATGGGCCATCAGGAAGGCCAGGCGGAGCTAACAGTAACTTTGGGATTTCACCCAAAAGCCAGCATAAGTTTGAAATACAGACACTATACAGCCAATCTTCACAACTCTAGCTACAAACAAGATACACACATACAGATAGCATAATCATAATCAGTAGACCATAACCTGGTCGTAGACACCTTATATGACCCCCTTTACCTAAGATTTGGTGCCCTACAGGACCTTACTTGCACCAATGATCTATATGATTCCAGATAATTTCAGTAATGTAACAGAAACACTGTCAGATCTTGTATCAGCTGTTTCCAAGTAATATATAAGCCAAGCTGCTAATAATTATAGAAGCAAGTGTTTCCTTGGCTCACATAGTTCGTAATCACTGGGGAACTTGTTTAAATGATCTTGACTAAAAAAACATAAATGTGGGCCACAAGCCAGTTCCTCAGTAGCAAATCAAATCAGTTCCTGATATCCTAGCCTTGATTTAACCTGCAGCTGCAACTTTCCCTCCCATGAAAATGACCTGTACCACAGTGGAACCAGCCATCTGTTCTGCTTGGCAGCACTTTCTTAAACCAAGATCAAATGCCCTTCCATGGCAAGCATCACAAATGGCAATAATTTTATTTAGTGGGGGATACAGTCAGAAATAAATGAATTGTGAGCAAATATGCTTCTTGACTGCAGGAAGCTGCTGTCAATTTGCTCCTTGATATACTTTCTGTCAAACTGAGGGAGTTTGCAGGATCTCCGGATAGTCCATGACAAGAAGACTCTGTCCTCCTCTCGTTCTGTCCTGAATAAAGAAGAGGTGTGATCTTAAACGTAAGTTGGGTTTTTTTGCACACCTCAAACTCCCTGTTAATTGGGAGTTGGGGTGTGCAAAGGACGCAGGTGCAAAACCAGACCCCACACCCATTGAATTCTATGGAGAGACTCCTGTTTTCAGTGGAGCTTGTCTCAGGTTCTTGGGTTACAATGGAGAATAACTAAGGGATAAGAGAGAATATCCAGCAACTGAAGGCTAATTATCTGCTTCCTAAGAGTGGATCTACTTGGCAGTAGAATCAGGCTCCCAAGAAAGGTGATGGAAGCTCATTTGTGTGCAGTTGACTAGACAAGACAGAGTCGCCACACCTGCACTCCCCCTGAAGATGTACTACATGACCTGGGACTGTAGGTCTCTACTTTTTAGGAGGTTTTTTATTTTATATTTTTTTAGATGAGAAAAATATCCAAGTACAGTGAGTGAGGCCCTCACTGTTGGCAGAACACTATGGACAGAAAAGGGAATTTTGGCACTGACTGAGTCATTCCTAGTGTATATTGCAGTTCGATATTGTGTGTATGTGTGAAATATATATTATATAATATATATTATTATTTTTATTATTTATTTGCACTACAGCTACCATATGAGATGCAAAGGGAGGTGAGCCCATGACTGTTGAATCTGTAGGTCCACAAGAGTCTGCAGCATGTGTGTTTGCTGCTAGAGGAGCCCTATTATGTTGTGGTGAATCTCCCTCTCCTTTTCCTGCTGGGACTCCTGGGCCTTCCTCTGTCTGTCCTTTCCTCCTCTGGCTGTTTTCAATATTCATCCTCCAGGCGCTCTGTTCATGCTGTGATGCAGCACTAGGTTGCAGGATCTCAGTAAACACGTCAACCTAAGTCCTCTTCTTTCTCCTCCTTATATGGCTCACATGTTCCTCAGTGGTGCTTGCCAAAATTATCACTATCTAGCATGGGAAAGTGTTTTTTAATGGAGGAAGAAATAAGGCTGGTGATGGGACATTAGATGGTGAGGGTGCTGAGGGTCACTTGCAGGTTTAAATTAGTGTAACTTGAAGTCTTTAAACCATGATTTGACAACTTCAGTAATTCAGCCACAAGTAAGGGTCTATTACAGGAGTGGGTTGGTGAGGTTCTGTGCCCTGAAATGTGCAGAAGGTCAGACTAGATGATGACCTTAAAGTCTGAGTCTATGAGTAACAGTAACTGTCATTCATGTTGGGTAGACAGGAAAGACCCAGGGACTTCATTTACTATTCTGTAGCACACTTGTTACAGGGCTTGGAAGCTGTGCTTTGTCAGCAACTGCTGAACACACTTGTCACACAACCATAGGTGTCCATTCATCTGCGTGCAGAACTGTAATGCTCAGAGACAGAGCAAAGTATGTCATGGAAGGGAGGCACCTGTGTAGTTTAGGATGAGGAAGTTACAGGAGTCAGTTGGCAGTGCTGGATCATAGGCAAGGACCAGTGGATGCCAGCACATTGGCCCTATATTCTGTAGCAAGGGTCTAATGTGTCCCTTTTCCTCCAATTACAAGATGGTGGGGAATGTTAGGTAATGTGGTGAGTTAATGCTATTCTAGGGGTAGGATTGTGGGAAGTAAAACCTGTGATTGGACATGGGATGTTGATTTAATATCTGAGGATTCTGTAAAGGCCCTTTTGGTGGCTGGGAATTCGTATAGAAGGGCTGTATGGAACATGAGAATGTCATTGGAAGGGAGAGTTGAGGTTTGCTGGCTGGAGGTAGATTTTCCCAGCACTTGGGTGACGGTGCCAGAATGGACTCTCAAGACAAGAGACTAGGCCATTGGGAACAGTAGGAGGCCAGGATACCAGAAACGTGGTGATAAGACCAAATTCGGAGGACATAGGAGCCAACAGCTTCTGAGAGTGGGATCTGTAGTAGGACTCTCCTGTGCTAGGAAGGGTAAAGAGGGCACCTGTAGATGAACAGTAAATGAGTTCATTCCTGGGGATGACTTGTGAATAATAAAATCAGAGCTCATTAACCAGTTCTGGAATAGAGCTGTGGTGAGTCGGTTTTCTTGCATTGGCCTCTGAAGAACACTGACCATATTTATCAGCAAGTACCCCACTCCTGGGGTCCCTGGAATAAGGGAGCTGGTAGGGGTAACATGATATAACATTTCCAAGTACAAAGCTTGGTTCTGCTACATCCTCATTTCCTAACCCATGAAGTGAATCAGAGCAGAGTGAAGCTCTGTGCTTACGGCTTCTTCACCTTTCAGAGCTATTTCTAGAGAGACACTTCAGGCATGCTGGTTTACTCCTGCCTCCCTTCGGCCATCTGAGCTTCTGGTGTTCCTCATTTGAATAACTCAAGCCTTGTTTGCACTAGCAAGTGGTTGTCGATGTAGCTAAGCTGGCAAACCCTCCCAGTGGAGATGCAGCTTATGCAGAAGAAGAACTTTTATTGGTACATCTTATCCCGGTTCCTTGAACAAAATAAGCTTTACTGCTATAGCACTTCGCTGCTATAACTGTATCTACTCTGGGGCTTTTGCTGGAATAGCTATGTTGGTTAAGTGTTTTCCCCTCCACACTTGCTATGCTGGCAAAACAGTTAAGTGTAGCCAGGCCTTATTCAGAAAATCAGATGGTAATGTGTTTTAATTTCATTTCAAGTACAGATGTATTAGACAATGGGAGGATTTATTACTAAACTTAGACCTGGTGTAAGCAGGGTACAGCTCCTCTTGAGTCTGTCTCTTGATGTATCACCTCACGTTGTGGATTGTGATCACATCCTCTCTCACAGGACAAACGTTGTTGATCCTGATTTGCATGGACCCCTCCACATAAAGTCTTTAACCAGCAGGTAGTGATATTTCCTGGCAAATAGGTGTAATTCCCCTTTCTGTCACTGCTCACCACAAGCACCAGAATGGTCATGGGATCTGATCTAAAGGTGTTTTAAGCCAATGGGAGTCTTTGCTTAAGAACCTATTATTATTGCCTCAGTTTTGACTTATACCGCCACTCTACTGTTCAGAATAATCAACCATTGTTTAACAGGGACCAATATCAACTTGGCAAGTCTTCAGTCCATCACACGTGATTGTCAGGGATTATATTGCATTTAATTTACAAAAGATACTATATTCAAAGTCCAAGTGCATAAATATACATATTTAGGGCCCCATTTAAAAAATACTTGATACAGAAGTGTGACTTATGACTAAAGACTGCACAGCCCAGAGTGACAGCACCATCCGGCTAGATTTGTGGTTACTCATCTAGTGTATTTGTAACTTTTCAGTGTTTTATTGCACACTCAGTATTCTTCTGCCAAGCCTATGAACTTGAAAATGAAACACGTCAGCGGTCAGTAAAGCAACCTCAAGTCATAAGAGGCTCTCAAACACTTTGGATAGTGAGTCATCTTGTTATGGTAAATGAATGACTGATTTTTTTCACAGAAGTTCCTCTGGGCTAAGTCCAGGAGAAGATTGCTGCAGCCTTCGCAAAGTCCAGGAAAGGAGGGATTTTGGCTTGTGGCACAAGACTAATCCCACCCCCTAACTCAGAGAGGAACTGAAAAGTTCCTCAAGAGTTGGAGAAAGAAGTATGTGTGAATAAGCTTTTAACCTAATCATTAGTTACAGTGGGACGTAGTGGCAGAAAATCAAGATCAGGGCGGTGTATGCACAGTGTCCAGTATGTGTAGTTGCCACTCATGGCTTCTTTTGATTTAGATATAGGTGCAAAACCCCTCTAAAAATCAGGCCCACGCCTAACAGTAAGCTCGTCAGGACATGCAGTGGGATGCATTTGTTTTTTAACTATCTCTGCAGGCAAGGTGGATTATCCCCATTTTACTGATTAAATGACTTTTCTCCAGGTCATACAGGGAATCTGTGCAAGAGATAGAAATCCCACCTGACTTTTCCAAATCCCAGTCCCATGTCTAGTTGATTAATGCAAAACAAATTAACTAGATTAAAAAAATAGTCACAATTAAGTAAAGTTTTAATCATGCTGCTAAACAATATTAGAATACCTATTTCAATCTATTATAAATATTTCTGGATGTTTCTCTACAATTTGAAATATATTGATTTCATTTACAACACAGAATACAAAGTGTACAGATATCACTTTGTAATCAAAAATAATAATATAAATATTTGCTCTGTAAAAAAAAAAGATAAATTGTATTTTTCAGTTTACCTCATACAAATATTGTACTGCAATCTTTTTATCATGAAAGTGCAATTTACAAATGTAGAATTATTATGTTTAAATAACTGCACTCAAAAACAAAGCAATATAAAACTTTAGTGCCTACAAGTCCAGTCAGTCCTACTTCTTGTTCAGCCAATTGCCAAGACAAACAGGTTTGTTTATACTTACAGGAAATAATATTGCCCACTTCTTATTTACAATGTCACTTGAAAGTGAGCACAGGCATCCGCAGGGCACTGTGCCAGATATGCTAAATTCATGTGCCTCTTCGTGTTTCAAACACCAGTCTGGTGGACATGCTTCCATGGTGAATTTAAATTGGCATTCTATTATTGTTTAACAGTGTGCTTAAAACTGTAATTAATCATGCTATTTTTTTAATCTCATGACTGAGGGGGGTTTTTCAATCATTTGTCAGCCCTTAAGAAAAGGTTTGCTGGAATAGCTATAATGGCAAACCATCCTAATAAAAACCATTTATACCAGCAGAAATATGTTTTTGCTGTTATAGCTCATACAGTTTCCTCAAGCGAAATAAGCTATACTGCCTAAAGCATATTTTTGTTGATATAACTGAAACTATGTCTACACGACCAGCATTTACAGTGGCACAGCTGCACTGTAGGGCCAGAGTACAGATGCTTCCTACATTGATGGAAGGCAGTTTTCCATCAATGTAGTTAATCCACCACTCCAAGAGGTGGTAACCAGGGTTGACCTAACCGTGGTGTTAAGGGTGCACAATTTTTCACAACTCTGAGTGACACAACTAAATCAATCTGATTTCTAAGTGTATACCAGGCCTGAGACTACATTAGGGTTTTTGCTAAATTAATAAAATAAAACAAAAATCCAACATAACCATAAGAACCTAAGAACAGCCATACTGGGTCAGACCAAAGGTCCATCTAACCCAGTATCCTGTCCTCTGACACTGAACAATGGCAGGTGCCCCAAAGGGAATGAACAGACAGGTTATCCTAAAGTAATCCATCCCCTGTCACCCGATACTAGCTTCTGGCAAACAAAGGCTAGGGACATCATTTCTGACCATCCTGGCTAATAGCCATTGATGGACCAATACTCCACCTTCCATGAATCTAGCTAGCTCCCTTTTGAACCCCATTAAACTCCCTCTTGAACCCTACCTGACACTACTAAACCAGCAAACGTTTCTAGTGAAGATCAACCTTCTCCGGTGCAGATTGGGGAAACTCTGGGTCTAGATCCATGCTAACTACTATAGTATTAAATACATTTAAAATTTAAATACAGTCTTTCGAGCAGGGGTCTAGGGAAGGTCCTTCTTCATTGCCAGTTCATCGTGGAGCTCTCTAGTGTGTCACCCATTTAGCAGTTGCTGTTTACTTATTAATCTGAGGCGCAGCACAGGAGGGAGAACTTTGCCCATTCCCTTCTCTTTCATTAGCTTGACAGCAATTCTTCATTAGTCCTCTGACTGCAGCACAAGTATAAACACTCCTTCATTAAAAATAAGACACCAAGCGCAAACACAAAGCTCTTTTTGTTCCAACCTGCCAGAGCGGGAATGCAGAGAAAGTCGCTCGGTGTTTCATGTTAGCCAATAAAACTGGTATGGGCACTGCAGGGCTTCCCCCGTGTCCTGTCTGTTGATCTGTATTGTGTGACGGGAGGGCGAACAGGGGTTTTATGCTGAGCCAAAACATTCAAGGGAAACAAGTGAGCCTTGTTTTTTCTACGGCTGGGGAAGTTAGGAGGAAGGGGAAAGTGTTAGTTTGCTGCGAAGAATTCGATAAGACTGTGCTGTATGGATAGAAGGGATGAGTAGGAACATCTTACTGAGGGACAGGGGAAGACACTACAAAGCTCATTATTAATGCTGTTTCCATAGCCATCAGAGACTCCCAGCAAGGTCAGGACCCTTCTGTGCTAGGAGCTGTACACACAGTGCAAGACTGTCCCTGCCCTGAGGAGTTTATAATCTAACTAGACAAAGGGAAAGAGGGAAACAGCAGCACTAGCTACACAGCAAAGGCGGTGCATGGCCTCGTCTGACTGAGCTGGCTCGAGTCCAGCGAACATGTACAGAAAACAGTGCAGTAGGGGCTCATGAGCTGAGCACATACTCAGAGTCTGTGCAGGGCTTGTACTCCTCCCACCCCCACCCATAGCCCATGATGTGTTGTCTTGCTGGTATTGTTACCCATCTGCTACCTGGATTTAAGCTAGCTTGATTAGGTTAGTCCATGCAAAGTTTTTACTGTGTAGATATTCCAGGGACGGGGGAAAGTGTATGATTTGTTCAGGGTTTCACAAGGAACTAGAACCCAGGTTTCCAGTGCAGTGCCCTATCCATTAGGCCAGGCTGCCTCAGGCATGCCTTTTGCTCCTGCACACCTAATGAACTCCTGCTTCTTCAGCCACTTCTCCAGTGGTGATTTATTTATATGTCAGGTGCATCCTCACTGATAGGGAAAAAATCGAGTTCAGAAGAACTTTAGCATCAATCTCAGTGAGCACTTTAGGGAAACTGGCCTGTGTATTCCACTATCTGATGCTGTAAAGTTGGTTTAGAAACAGGTCCATCTTTGCTGTTGTTCATCCCAGACTTCCATGCTGAGTATTACATCCTGACTCAAGCACTAGCCTGGAGACAGGGAAAAGGCATGAACTCTTTCACGGCACTCAGGCGTAAGAAGTTGGTCTGAAGCCATTCAGGAGGTTGGAATATTGGAAGAAGTCCTGGGAGATGGCTTAGGCTATATCTCTGCTAGGAGAAAGATGGCTCTTCTACAATGAGAAAACAACATGGGCCATCTTGTTGTGAAGTCCTCTTGTAAACAAGGAAAGTGGTAATTTTACCTTGATGTATCTGGCCAATATTGCTTCTAGACCTTCCCCTTCTGCTCCACCTTTCCCCAGGGTTCCCCTTGACTAGAACTACCACTACATCAAGGCTACCATGTCTATATTAGGTGTTTAAAAGATAGCCATTATGATAGCTATATCATTGTAAAAATGACACCACTTTGTGACAGATATTGCAGTCTCATGCAATATCTTTGGGGACCACTTAGTATTAAGTTTATATATCACTGTGGGCCAGGGATTGCAACACAAGGGAGAGGGTTACCACAGCTCCTCCAGGAACCAAAAACTGTGTGTGTGTTGATGATTAAGATAAATCACTCAGTTTGTAAACCTCTCCAAAACCACCTGGTTTAAACTGGGTTTTCAGTGACCAGCAGACAAAGAAAGGGCTTTTGGCATAAAATGCCTATATTTAAACAAACTCAGGGCCTTCTTTCTGAACAAGAAAATGGACAGAGGAGCTTCACCCCCACTGCAAGGGTTGGAAAGACCTTGGCCTCTTAGGGCCCCATAAGACAGATGAGTGACCTGTGGTGAGTTTTTAACATGCAAATAGGGACTTTGTTTTTTACATATTTTCTCTTTAAAGCCTTTACTTTAAGAATAAATGTGCTAGCTTAGAAGGAGCTTGTAACTGGTGGCAATACCCTGCTCATTTCCCTTAGAAGAGAAAACAGAGCACAGGCACTGGCCGCTAGACAGACTGGCTTGCTGGGGATATCAAAGTGTAAGACAGGGAGCTATACAGCCTTAAAACACCCAGTCAGAAGAGGGTGGGACAAGGATCCTGCCCAGAGATAGATGATGCTGGAGACCTGTCTGAGCACTCCTAGATGAGACCATGAGGGAAGAGGAGGAAATGGATGCAGTTACTCCGAAACTGTGACAATGGATCGCTATCTCTCATTGTAACAGTGACATCTTTTCCTAGTGTAAATAGCTCTTTGGAGGCTGGGTGAGGCAATCAAAGATGAATGCTGTTCCCTCAGCTCAAGGAACCTGGTCTCTAACTTGGAGTCCCTATGTGATTTGACAGTGTGTGGATTCTGCTTTTGTGCAGATTCAAAGAGGCCCACCTATGGCCCCTCCCTCCATCAAGATATTTCTTGGTGTCATGTACCAAGCTGTTAAAGCAATTCCCAGTCAGTCTCAGTTTCCTCAAGCACTAAATGTGAATAGTTTTATGCCTGGGAGTAGCTCCACTGACATGCAGGGGACTATTCATGTAAATGGAGCAGGACTGGGGATTGAGAGAACTGGAGGAGTACATTTTTGACACCCGCTTAAAAACAGTCAGTCCTGTTTCAGTGGCTTCAGGCAGCATGGTCAGCGATGAAATATTAAACAAACTAAAGAGAACATTTCTATTTACAGAAGGCTTGTGGATCACACTGGTGGTACATTCTGCTTATTAACATGTCAGAGACTACCAGAGTGCCAAGGAAACTGTTTAAGATCAAAGGAGTTCACGACTTGGGATGGTTTTATGGATGCCTCTGCGGGAATGGAAGCAAAAAGGCAGCAGCTATAAACCAGTCCTGCCATAACTTCCAGTTCAGAAACCAAACCATTTAAGCATAAAATCTTCACCTCTGAGCTCCTTCTGAGCCTGGATTCCTTGTTCTGCCACAGACTAGGCTGAGAGAAAGGACAGTGGCCCGCTCTTTTTTTCAGACACAAAAAGATATTGTCTCAGGTTAGAATTCCAGGGAAGGTAACAAGCAAGTTTTGTTTCAGTGACTCCGAACCCTGTTGCTCATTCTGATCTGCAGCTACTGACCCAGCAGTGTGTGTTTTGGCTAATAGGGGATGAATAAAAGCTTATTGCTTAGTAAAAATAGAAAGAAATTCTACTGTGCAGTTGTACCAGGATGCAAAGTGTCAGTTAATGGGCAAAATGTCATTAAAAACAGTACCTCATGCCTTCATCATCATTCAAATGCAACAACTATCCCTGAAGATAATGATTGGGTATGATGGGTTTGGTCACAGAGACCCTCTTGGGACTGTCACCTTATGGGTTGAAACTCTCTGCCTCCAGAGCCCTGCCTGGTTGAGCCAGACACTCTAGCCTGCTGCAACACAGACCCAGGGTCTGAACCATGCCCCCTAAGCTGCAGACTTTACTGAAAACAGCTCTGCAAGTGCTCCTGTCTCTAGCACCCACATACCCAGCTCTCAATGGGATCCAAACCCCAAATAAATCAATTTTACTCTGTATAAAACTTATACAGGGTAAATTCATAAATTGTCTGCCCTCTATAACATTGATAGAGAGATATGCATAGCTGTTTGCTTCCACAGGTATTAATCACTTACTCTGGGTTAACTAATAAACAAATGTGATTTTATTAAGTATAAGATATAGGATTTAAGTGGTGTGACAAAGCTCCAAGTTTGTACTTGTGGGTCCTGCGCTTCCTGGCAGATTTAGGGGCCTCAGAAACTCATCTAGGCCCCAGAGTGACCTCCCTTTCTCAGTATAATTGGCAAGAGTCACCACCTAGTGAGTTACCTTCATCACAGGCCAGTATGGAAGATGGAAAAAGGGGGGAGCCTGGGCCCGCCTTGTACTCTGGACTCCAGCCCAGGGACCCTAATAGTATCAGCTAAGATGGCTGACCTTTTATCCCCAAAATACCATACAATTCCCTGGGCTACTTCCCCACAGCAGTCCCTGCTTCTTTAAACTCCACTTCACCCTTACCTCAAGGCCTTCTTCCTTCTGGATGATATGTTGTCCTACACTCAGTCTCACCAACAGCACAGCTTCCTCTCACAGCTCCTGATACCCGCAGCCCACCTGACTAACTGGGAGGTTTTTATCTGGTTTCAGCCAGTCCCTGATTGGCTTCAGGTATCCCAATCAGGCTAGCTGTTTCTACTCCTTTCTAGAAGGTTGTTAATTGGCCCCAGGTGTCTTGATTGGCCTGGAATAGCCTTTGTTTGGCTATCCAGGGAACAGGGACCTGCACATCCTAAGGCTAATATATCTGCCTTCCAGCACTCTCTTATATCCTTCTGGTCTGACTCCGTCACAGTGGTTTCAAGTAATAACAGACAGAATAAAGTAAGTTACCAAGCAAAATAAAACAAAATATGCAAGTCTAAGCCTAATATATTTAGAAACTGAATACAGGTCAATCTCACCCTTAGAGAGGTTCCAGTTAGCTTCTTCACAGACTAGACTTCTTCCTAGTCTGTACCCAATCCTTTTCCCTGGTACTATCCTTGTTAGTTCCAGCTCAGGGGGCAACTAGGGGATTTCTCATGACTGGCAGCCTTCTTTGTTCTGTTCCAACCTCTTTTATAACTTTGGCACAAGCCTGGAATCTTCTGTCTCCCTGGATTTCCACCCCTCCTTCTAAATCGAAAAGCATCAGGTTTAATATGGATTCCAGTATTATGTGACATGTTCACATGTCCTGGTAAGACTTCATTACCGACTGGCTGACACCCACCTATATAGGAAGGCTTACAAGTAAACAGAGCCATTTACAGGTCATTGATTCTGAAGCACCCTTAATGTCTTCCACTTAATATGTTTACATCAGTAATACAAGTTTATATCTTATTCTCCTATTGCCAGACACAGAAAAAATACATGCAAACAAATAGGATGAACACACTCAGTAGATCCTAAGCTTTGTTATGATACCTTACAAGAGACGTTTTGCATAAAGCAATTTCCAGTTACATCATATTCACATTTATAAGCATATTTCCATAAAACATTATGGAGTGCAATGTTACACTGAGTTTCTGTAATTTTTAGAAAACTAGCACACAGCACATGTAGTTAATAGCACATTTCGGTATTTATGGATTCTTATTATAGCATTCTTTTAATTATCAGACCAGCTATTTAGTTATTTCAGATTTTTAGCAGACAGAAAAGCCAGTTATTCAAGCCAATTTTGTTTAAAGTTTGATTTTCCCCCTTTCATTGATCCAATCCAGACACAAAGTGTTGGAGATTCTTCTCCTGAACGAGATGCTCATATACTTTTCTGAGGCACTCTTCCAACTATACCAGAATAATCTCTGGTTTTACTGACTTCTTCATGGAAGGCATACCTATTAAACTGGTGCCTCTTTAATTCTCTCTGTAGGGCTTAGCAATGTCTTATCCCACAATCCACTCTAACTTCAGTCCAGTTCTTTGGGCTCAGGTTTGGGACATGTGGGGTTGAGGATGGAGCTCTTGAGTGTGGGTGAATAACTTTATCACATTTGTGCTGTAGAGAAAGGTTCTGATTTTTGGTTGTAACTCATACACACGGATTTAAACCCCCCATTACCTAATAAAGAAAGAAAGAAATCTCTGTCTATCCAATAAATAATGGAAAAACACTGGAAATGGTTATTTGTACTTAAGCGCTTGTCTACACAAAGCAGTAATGCACACTAATGGGGTGTGATTTCTAAAGCTCACTAAATGTGTTGTTCATCGGTTGTTCCAGGTAGGCCCAGCTGAAGTGATTTAATGTAGTACTGTTTGAACAGTGCCATGTTACAGCACACACAAGGGCACAGAGAGATTATTGTATATAATATATATTACTTCTTACTGTAGATACAAAGAGGCCATCCATTCCAAACCCCTGATTTTTGGACATCTACACAGAACTAAACAATGATTTTAATGAACCCTGAACACCAGAATCCTAGGTGCAGATTACACCAGTGATGGCATCTGATCCTGTGAGGTACTGGGGCCCCTGTTCTCCTATTGTCTCCAGTGCTAGTCAAGGGTGCTTCTCAAGGAAGCATACAGCTCCTTGCATGATCAAGTTATTATGCTCATAGTTCTTTGGAAAGAATGCCGTCCCAGCTGGTCAGCAAGATCAGGCCAGTGCTTAGCTAGCAAGGGTGTGTACAGGAAGCTGAGGTAAAGCAGCCTGCTGATTCCTAGTATTTCACAGCCTTCCTAGTCATTTAGACCCTGGCTACACAGCAGAATCACAAATCATAATGACACGGGGTCATTGTTTTCTGTGAAGAATGTTGACTTTTGAAGGAATCTTCTAACTGGTTTTAAGCCAAGTTCAAATAAGCTGAGTTCAAAACCTGTTGGAACTGCAGAGGAAACATGATTTTTAGGAAACTTTATGGTGCCCTAACCCATCTGTATGGAATTGGTTTCAAAGCCACCTTAAACAGCCTAAAACTGAGTTTAGGGTCATGGACTCTCTTTTCATTATGTGTACAGCACCTAGCACAATGGGTCCCTGACTGGGGCCTCTAGGAGGTGCTTGCGGTCTGGTGTACTAGGCCTTTTGAGGCCCCCTGCTGGAGGTCTTGTGGTCCTACCACACCCTGGCCTAGGAAAGGAGCAGTGAAGGTGGATCCTCCAGGCCTGCCTAAAAAGGCTTCAGGCAAGCAGCCAACCAGAGCACAGCAAGCTCAGTTAAAAGGAGCTGAAGGGGCTGCACTGTTCAGTTCCTGGCTGGGACCAGAGGGTTGAGGAAGGGCTGGAAAACAGAGAAACTCTCCAGGTGAGGAGGCCTAAGAGAGACCTTGCTCAAGCAAGGAACAGACAGAGACCTGAGAAGGTGATGGAACAGAGTTGGAAGCAGCCTAGGGAAGGTGGCAGTTGCAAATATTAAAGGGAAGTAGCATGTAGCTGCTGTTTGTTAGGACCTGGAAGTGTCCTAATCCCTGAGGGGAATAAGAGTTACTCAGAAGCTCAACTCAATGGCAGGATTTAAAGAGACACCACATAATTTGTGAGGACAAAGAGTCGCCAGGAAGAAAGCCCTGGGAACAGTTCTCCATAACAGGGCAGGGACAGAGAAAGGGCTGAGAACTAAACCCAGAGACAAGGCCCTGGATACTAGCTAGGGCACAGTGATGGGCCCTGTTGGACTTTTGTTGCCTCAGAAGGGGTTCCTTCATGCATTCTAAACTGTGTGAGACTTAGCCAGAAGGCTGAACCACTGTAGACCGGCCTGCTGAGAGCAACCACCAACCATGGGGGTACTCAGAGCTGTGGAAGGAAAGAGTAGCAGGGTTCCAACCAGCTGATAGGAGATGCTCACAAGAGGTGTGCGTGCCCCGTCAGAGTGCTGCTACAATAAAAACAATAAATCAGACACTCTGGCTCTACCCAGTTAGAAGATGAACCAGTCTGAAAACTTGTTAGTTCCAATATTCTACACTGTGGAAACTTTATGAATGGGTGCAACCCTTGACCTGAACATATGGCTTCTTCCATTGGATAGTCCAGGCAAGGGGCCGTCTAGTATGCAGGGCTTTGTGACTCCCATTCTGCAGTGTCCATCTCTCCCCATTCATCCTACAGGAGCCCTGGTGCTGCCCACAGGCTTTGTGAAGGCCTGTTGTTTTCTAGACAGCTAACAGTGAGGGGTGGTGATGCTCAATGTCACAGTGTAAGCCTCAGAGCTGTCCTCCCAAGGCTTCCCGCCCGAGCAGCGTGCGGAGCCGATGAGACCCAGCAAGCCCCCAGGAAAGAAAACACTCTCACACACTTACTTTGTACAAAGGGTCAAATCCACATTCCAAGCTGGATGGGAGTGACACTTTACTGAGTGTGAACCAAGCGTTATATAGGCTTGAGCAAACAAAGAAAAACACAGTGCGCATGTGTGATTTTCTCACCAGCAACTACAAAGGACTCTTTACTAGCTAATTTTGAAGGTTAGAGAGACAGCTCCAACTGCAGTTAGCTACTTTCTAAACTCTCCTAATCTTGCTAGATAGGAATTACATCTCAAGGCTGAGAAAATCTTAGCAGCAAAGACACTTGTTGATTTAGCAGGCAGCCAGCCATCTTCTCAAGGCTCTCGACAGCACCTAAGTTCCTGGGTGAATTGAGGCCCTCCTGCCTTCTTCCCCTCCCCAGCCCTGCTAAGGAGTGATAGAGCCTGTTTCTCAGCCTCTTGCAGTGGAGCTGGAGCTGAGTGCGGGAGGGAGCAGCATCTGTTCTGCTTTCAACCAGCACCCGACCTCCAGCCAGCCACAGGCTATTGGCTTGAGGTCCTTTGATGTTTAAGCAGGGAAGCAGTTTAGTCTAGCTAGTGAATGGGGCACTGATGAGAGCTGGCTTCAGTTTCACGCTCCATATCCTTTGGCAAGTCACTTCACCTCATCTGTGCCATGGGGATAATGATACTGTGGAAAGTGCAAGTGCGCTACAGACCTAGGGATGCATATTATTCAGTGGTTCCTGCTCAGAAGCAGTTGAGAGCCTGCTGCTTTAGCGGGTGGAGCTGAATGACAGAAGAGCTTGTTTTATTGATCTGGATCCAATGCTGTAGACCTTCCTGTGCATCTCGACTCCCGAGACACCTGTGGCTGTCTCACACTAGCATGAAGGCCAATGCACATGATACCTGTAGCCGATACATGTTTTAGGGGCTTAAGGGAGACCCCGATTTATGGATTTCCTTCTTAAAATAGCAAACAGGGCTGAGCTGACAGGCTGAATCCCCTGCTTGGAGGCAACATCTCAGTGAAATGTCTCAGCTCAAGGAATCCCACAGAAAGGGTTTTTAAAAATCCACTGGGGGAGAAAGCTGTGGTTTATCTGTGTGCTTTAACTAAAACTGCCTATAGGCCTCTCTGCTTTTTTTTTTTTTTTTTAATGAAAAAAAGAAGCAGACAAATTAGCATCTCCTCCCCAGTACAAAATTACAGACTCCAGGCTGGAACCCAGCTTGCTAGGTCCCCACGTTCTGCTTATTCCCAGCAGAAATTTCCGTTGTGTGTCAGAAACAAGCGATAGAGCCCAAAGGTTGTAATTATACCTAGAGAAGACCAAGGTTCTTTCTTCAGTCACTCCAGACTCCTATATTGTTCATGGTGTAAACAAAGAAGCATCTGGCAAAGCCCATGCGAAGTAGGACCTCTGGAAATGATTGATTTCCCCTCCAGGCAAAGATCAGCCAGAAAAGTTTGAGCCCTCACTGCTATAGATTGCCTTAAAGACAACGCGTAGGGTAAAATATTTATTTGCTGTATGTTTGATAAGGGTACACTTAAAACGGTGCAGCTGTGCCACTGTAGTGCTTCAGTGAAGACATATTTACGATGAGGGTTCTCCCATTGTCGTAGGTACTCCACCTCCCCGAGGTTGATGGGAGAATTCTCCTGATGACTTAGCACTGTCTACACAGGGGGTTAGCTTTAACTGCATTGCTCAGTGGTGTTGGTGTTTCACACCCCTGAGTGACGTAGTGAGACTGACTTAATTTCCTAGTGTACATCTGGCCTGAGAGACTTGTTCCAATAGATTGCATATAAAATACATATATATATATATATGACAATACATATATAAAGTGTTGAGCTCGCAGAAAAGCTATTAAATGCATCTTGGTTTGTAATTTGAGATTCACCTAACCATTAGATTCTGCTGTGTATTTACAATAGGAGAAGGCCAGTTCTGGGTGACACTTCATCAGAGAAGCTGCCTCCCCTGTTCTGTTTGCCCCATCCACTCAGGACTGCTCACTTCTATTCGAGCAAGATTCTGAAAAGCAGATGGGAAAAGGCACTGTGGTGACTTCAGCCCCATCTCCTCCTTGCAGTGAGAGGTTGTACCTTCCTAAGCCCCTGCCCTTGTCTCCAGGATCTGCTCCTGCCCAGGTGTAGGTCAGAAGCACCACATTCTAGCCCTCAATATTGCATGTGTTTACGCATGATGACACTGCGGCTACGCATGGCACATCCACCCATACAACATATTTATGGTGTTCTCTTTTGTCTAATGAAGATAGCAATCAACCTGTGAACAATAAGCAATTGTAAACCAAGGCTGGTGCAGTGACAGAATGGCTGGGGCCCAGGGAGCCAAGACAGGCAGAGGTTCCTCCAGGATGGGCCATCAAAGGCCAGAACTCAACTGCTGGAAGTTGGCATGATCCCTCCACTGACTATGGCCAATTTAGCACCAACCTGGAAACTCGGCCAGAGGGCCCTCCAAAAATTTGGAGATCCAGACCTCTTACTCTGAAATTACAGAACTACTAAGTGTAGTGTGTAACTGATCGCTGAAACAAGCCTCTGTAGACTGGAAGGTAGCCAATGTAATGCTGATTTTATAAAGGGCTTCAGCATGACAGTATTTAGATTCTTAACTGCCAGCTGTATATTTAGGCTGTACAGCCATAGCATGACAAGACAGCAGGCAGGGAAGGGGAGGGCAGGGGATGGAGTGACCCTTCTGTGATGGGACCCCCGGGGTGCAGCCTGGGACTCTGGGACCACTGTCCCCCGTTAACGCTCCATCCTGGGCTGTCTCTCACAATGCTTTGCTAGTGACAAGTGGCAAACTCCTCCAAGGTTATTGACTTCAAAAGATAGGTATTAAGTGATTATAAGTGATAGGCAAAGAGTCAGCGTTTGTTACCAAAGGAAATAAAATATAAGCACACAGCCTAAACTCTCAGTCCTAGTAGACTGGGCAACATCTAGGTTAAGAAGTTTTTCTTACCCCATTGGATATTGCAGTTCATAGTACATAGGTTTCACCCTTAAAATCTGGGCCAATCCCCTCTGATGGAGTCTTCAGTCTTCTGAGTGTCCTTGTTGTTTGCAGCATAGTTGGTGGAGGAGGGGAGAAAAGGCCAAGCAATGGGCTCTTGTGTTCTGTTTTATACCTTTAGTCCACGTGCTTGGAGAACCCAAGTCCAGACATGTTTGGGGTCATTGCTGAATTACCAGGCAAGGTTGAGCAATTCGCTTGCTGTGGCCTTGTGCTGGTGAGTCATTGTATTGTAGCTCCTTTGCTAGACAATGGCTGTTGATTGGATGTTCAACACCCACCTGGACGTTGGCTACTTTCCTTGCTGCTGTCTCTGGGGAGCTAATATCTGGCCAATTCCCCAACTGATAGCATGTGATATGTCACATGGCATACTTTATATGCAATTATATCGAAATTACTTTATATCACAATTATATATAATGAGGAATATGCACAGGGCACTCTCCCAAGGTATAAAATGTCACACCCCCTACTCGATTCACAGAGCAGCCCTGGCAGGCATTACCAGAGATCATATCACATTAAGGATGGGAGGAAAGTGGTGTATGTATGTGTGTAGAGGTGTGTGTGTTTCAGATGAGTCTGCCTCTTACTTGAAAACAAACAAAACCCCTCTGCTTACACCTAGAAAATTGTGTGACCATATTGTGCTAAATGCTGTGTCTTTGCAGCGTGAGTGTGATGCATTATTTGTATCATGGTGGTGCTTAGGAGCTCCAGTCAGGGCCCAGGGCCCCATTGTGTTAGGTGCTGTACAAACACAGAACAAACATACATGCATAGTACATTGAGCTGGGTTAATTTCCACTTTGGAGAACTGTAATGTTCAGGCTTCTGTCTGTGGGAGCCCAAGGGGGTTCATGGACACTGATAGCAAAGATTGTTACCCAGCCCCTGCACAGGCTGTGGGGTTTTGTCTATTGCAGCAAACCCTATATAGAGCAGCAACCCCCCCCCCCCAAAAAAAAGTATATTCTTGCTTGAACACTTCAAATGACATTAATTGTCCAGTGTCTGCCATTGACCAGAGTGCTGGTATATGAACTCTGGAGATGTTTATAATTTCCAGCAAGATAGGCACTGAGTTTGCTCTTTGAGAGCCTGCTCCAGGGAATCTTTCAATTAACATCAGTGGGAGGTCAGCTGGGCTTTTATGCTTCTTTCCTTGCTCCGCAAGCTGCATTGAATAGGTTACAAAAGTTTCTGGAGAAAACCATGACCATGGCTGCCCACCATCAATGAGCCACCAGACCACCGGAAGTTGAAAACAGGGAGTTCTCATGATAGCTCTTAGCTGGATTAGTATGAACAGTATCCACAGACAGGGGTCAGATAGGAAATTGGAGGGAATGTGGGCTCGAGTATGGAGAATATGTCCAATCTCTGTCAACAACCATAAGAATCCATGCAACTGAATCTCTTGTAAACAGAACAACTGTTCCACTGGCTGAAAAGAGAGTCAGAAAGCATCTCTTCACTTTCCAGGAGAATATTCTGAACATCCATGCCAGGTAAGGGGAGCTAGGTCAACTTCTTTGCTGTGTAAGGGCAATAAAGCTGCTTAATCTGAAGGGGGAAAGTAGAGGGACACTTCAGCCACGTTAAACATGCAAGGATTTAAACAGAGGGAAATGGATCCAGTTACAAAACAGCCATTAACTTATGTGCTTGGTCAATTCCTCTTCCAAACCTCCCTGGCTAAAGGGCAGTTCATAACTGTGAGAGCAGAGCAGGGATAGTCCCTGCAGCCTCCTTGATTCAGTTGATTGGTCTTAGATACTTATAACTCTCATTGCCATAGTATCTGGGCACTTCAAGTCTTTACTATGTCTGTTCTCACAACTCCCCTATGAGGCAGGGCAAGACTGTTATCTCCAGTACACAGATGGGGGAGGCTAAACCCTGGTCTATGCTACAGCACTAGGTTAACATAAGGCAGCTTACATCAACCTAATTCTGTTAGCATCTACACTAAAATGAAGCATCCACCAGTGTAAGTCGCCTTCTACACAAACTTAATAACTCCACCTCCACAAGAGGCATAGCATTTAGGTCGATGTAGCTAGGTTGACCTAATGTCAGTGTGCATACTGCATTGCTCACATCAACTGTTGCCACCTTTCAGAAGCCATCCCACAGTGCCCCACACTAACAGTTAAATTGGTGCAAGCACTCCTGGTGAGTGAGCTCGCTCCCAACACACGGGGAGCAATGTGGACATGCAAAAGCAATGTAATTGCTGCGGTGGCTGTACGTTGCTGTAACTTAGGTCGACTTAATTCTGCAGTGTAGACTTGCCCTAAGTGACTTGGCCAAGGTGAAAAGTAAGTCTGTGGCAGAGCAAGGAATTGTAGTCAGGCTCCTGAGTCCCAAGCTAATGCCCTAGCCCACGGGTCCCCAAACTACGGCCCAGATGCCAGATCTGGCCCGCGGCATCGATTTGTCCGGCCCCCCAGTCGAGCAGGCACATGGAGAAGCTGCCCCCGCCCCCCCCCCCCGCCACGAGCTGTGCTGGCGGCCCCATGTGTGGAGGTGTGAGTGCACCTGCAGTGCGGCTGGAGGAGCAAAGAGAGGGGATCGCAGCAGTGGTGTGGCTGGAGGAGCAAAGAGGTGAGTGCCCCTGTGCCGCGGCCAGAGAAGAAAAGGGAGGGGTGTTGTGGCAGCAGCTGGAGGATTAAAGGGAGCAGGGCATGGCCCCTTCAAAAATCTAATATGGCCTTCGTCTCAAAAAGTTTGGAGACCCCTGCCCTAGCCCCTGGGCCATCCTTCTTTTGTGGGGGAAGAAGTAACTCTTGCCAGCAATTTTCTCAGTGCAGTTTTCTTCCTGTCCATACTGTGCTGGCTGGCTGGCCTGTTGAAAGATATATGGGCAAGGCTCCGCCCACCTGTGAAGGAAGAGTAGCAGCAACCCTGCATGGGCTGCTCTCTCTCCTCCTGTGCTGCTAGCTGTGAAATGGGTTGCAAGTGCAGGAAAACATAGTACCCAAATGTGCAGCAAGGGTGATAAGCTGCCCTTAAAGCATATATGCGCTACCTGCTAATAGACAAATGACATGGTACAACAGCAGGAAATGAGTGGGTGAAAAACCCTATTAGTCACAATTAAGAAAAGAAAAAAGGAAAGGGGAAGTTTTCTGGATTCCTTCTGGGCGTGTGCAACAAGCCCTCACAAGAAAAAAAAAAACCTGCGAGCTGTTATTAACCCAGACAGACATGACTTACTGGCTTCAGGCTTTGCAAGTGCCTGACAGGAAGCACTAATTCCTAACAGTGCACAATTTTTGCAGCTGGGCTTCAAGGCCACTTTTCTGATAAAAGCAACTACAATTGCAATGCAAGAAAGTTGCTGTTGTTGTTAGATTATGTTACATTATGGATGCCACTAATTGTGGGCTTGCAGACATATTTTACTCCACATTCCCTTTAAGGCATTTGTATTTATTTACAGCCAGTTTCTGCAACCTTTACTCATCAGGGAGCTGCTGTGTACTCTACACTTCCCAGGGTCCATTGCAGGGAGGAGAAACAGAGCATAAGTTTGAACAAACATCTCTAAATTATACCAGGATTCAGCAAGCTCCTGGATATCCCGGAATACGAGGATCACAAAGGTAGCTGAAAACTGCCTTCTTTCCAGCTCTCTTTCTATGCCACCAGCAGGAGCGAAATAGCTGAGAATCAGGTCTTTGGTTTCAAAATTGCATCCTCTAACAGGAAAGCCCCAGTTCCATGTACCCATGTGTGATGTCCAGAAGCCTGCAGAGGTTTTAAAGTGACATGAAAATGGGGAGATCTGACTGTCTCCTGTTATTTCTGTCTCTGCATGCTCATACTTCTAGAGTACGTCTATACTACCCACGGGATCGGCGAGTAGTGTTCGATGTGTCAGGGATCGATAAATCAATCCCCAAGCATGCTCCCAGATGACTCCAGAACTCCATCTCTACAAGAGGAGGAAGCAGAGTCAACGGGGGAGTGGCAGCGGTCGACTCACCACCGTGAGGACGGCCAGGTAAGTTGACCTAAGATACTTCGACTTCAGCTTCACTATTTGCGTAGCTGGAGTTGTGTATCTTAGGTCGACCCCCACTCCAGGGTAGACAAGCCCTAAGAGAAACAGACAAGACAGGACTGAGCTCTGTTGAAGCCTCTTTGCCCCCCTGCTCCTGAGACGCTGCATGGCTGATGTCTTTTTGTTTCTCCCTGCAGAACTCAACTGTTTCTCATAAATGTTGAGCCTTTTCTGTCACTTTCCCCAAAGTTTAAGTGCATCTCAGGACTTGCTAGGATACATCAGCCAAGGGCTGTGCTCCATGCATGCTTGGTGGAAAGCCTGTAATTATTACTTGTTTAGATCAGAGCAGTATGTAGGGCCCCAGGCTGAGTTCAGGGCTCCATTGTGCTAGGTGCTGTGCAGACACACAGGAAGAAGCAATCCTGGCTTTGAGGAGCTGACAATCTAAATAAAGAACACAAAGGAAAGATTAGTCTCTCTAGATCATCAAAAGCATTTCAACGGGAGTTAGACACCTAAATAATCTAGTGGGAGTTAGGTGCCTACATACCTTTGTGAATCTGGGCCTGAGTGACTTGCTTATGGTTACCCAGGAAGTCTGTGGCATCAGCTGGGAATTGATTTACATCTTTTTACATTCCACAACCTCAAGACCATCCTTCCACCCTCTGCCGTTAGCAGTTGCTCCTTGTGTGTCGCTCTGTTCTCAGCTTTGCAGTTTCACATGCTAAAATTTGCAGTACAGAACTGCTGTAAGCTGCAGAGGCAAGAGATTGCTCTCGCCCAGAACCACATGCCCGCATTTAGGGTGGCAAAGATGATCAGCTGACAGGGAAATTTGCCTTTGGGACCAGTCAGAAAAGGGAGCATGAACAGGTTCTTATTGCCAGATTGCTGCTGCTCCCATGTGTGCCTGCTGACTCCGAGCTCCTTACTCGTGTGTCAGAAACAAGTTACTGCTAGTGCTCTGGGGAAAAGCAAGCTGGGTTCTACTTTGCCTGTATACATAATGAGAATTGTTAGCCAAACGTACACTGATCTGAGTGTTTTGCTGATCATTGGCTGTGTTCTGCTTTCTTTTGCACGCGTGTATTCCCAGCCCTGTTGCTCCTGCTCTGGGGGCATGACACTACCAGGAGAGAGGAAGGGTTGCCCAGGTGTTGGGGCCCTAAGCTGGAACTTTGGAGATCTGAGTTCAGGTTTCGGCTTTGCCATAAACTTCATATGTGACCCTGGTCACTTGATATCCCTGTCTCCGTTCCCCCTGTGCAACACACAACGCTGCTGCAAGGATAGACAGGTAAAAGATGGCTAAGTGCTTGGCTGCTACAGCAATGGGGAGCCTTACAGGTACCTAGGATGTCAGTTGCTGTTCTCTGTTTTAACTAGGGTATGGAACATTCTGATGGGATGTACAAACCCTGCAAGAGGTGGGAAGGCATTAAGGAGAGCCTGGCGATTCAATTAGCCCCGCCTTTGCTTCGCCTTTAAGAGGTGCCAGGCTGAAGGGGAGGGATTAAGATGGGGAAAGCCCAGCTGGAAGGGGCTGATGAGGAGGAAGAGAGAGCCTCTCCTTCGAAGCCCATGAAAGGCAGCCTGGCTGGGGGAATTTCCTTGACACCAGAGCCAGCTAGGGGCAGGTGGGCCTTGCCTAGGTCTCTTACAGATACTTTGTTCCCTGGGACTACAAGGGTTTTCCTTTTAGGGTCTGCAAAGGAGTGTGTCCAGAAAGGTGCTGGTGGACAGGCCTTGAGCAGGTTGCTGATGGAGGAAGCAGGTAGTCCTTAGCTGAGTCTTATTACAGGGACCCTGGGCCAGGAGGGCCCGGGTTCCCCTACTAGCTCGTGGGTAGAGGTAGTGGAGAAGCCCTGGGATAAGGGCATGAAAAGAGTCCCCTCTCTATTGGCCTGCAGACCTGACCTGAAGCCGCTGTGCTATTGAGACCACTAAAGGGGAGGGATCTTATGTGATCCAGATGGAGGGACAAGTCAGAAGAAAGGAGCAGACCACCACAGGCCCAGAGCATTTACTAGTTGTGGGAGCCAGAAAAAGAAATTATAGTACAAGTTTTAATACAAAGTCAAAACTAAACATTTTGAAATTAAGAAAATATTTCAATTGATTTACACCAACTTTTCTTCAGATTTTTAGTGAAAGTTTGAGATTTTTACTTTTTGTTCCAATTTGGGTTGGGAAAACTTTCTGATACCGTTGTTAGGTAAAATCAGCTTGTCCTACTCACCGTTCCAACACCCGGGTAGTGCGGAGTTGGATCTGTAGCTCAAACTGTCAGAGATCATATAAGAAACACACTGAGGCCAAGTAGCTTTGATCAAAGGGCACGCACCCCCCTCAGGCCAAGTAGCATCAGAGGCATGCGGCAGTTTTATTAAACACACACAGTATTTATAGGTTTAAGACAGACAAAGGAAAGATACTAGGTATGTGTCTTCTGTATGATCTCAGGCTGACCTTGCGCAAACTGGTTTCTGCGGTTACTCAATCAAGCAGAGAAAGAGCAGGAGAGGGAACAAGGCAAGAATATTTGTACAAGATAAGGAAGTTAAGCAAGGCCAGGAGGAATATATTACCGGGGGCCGCTTTTATCGAACACCTTGACAAATTTTGCTGGCTGGGAAAGGGAAGACAGTTTCCTAAAGTCACTAGGTTCACTCACTGTTGCTTCAGGCTGCTCTGGGGAGTAGCTCTATCCAGGTCATTGTGCAGTCCTCCCCTTCCCAGATATTAAAGTCCTGCTGGATCTGCTGTCCTCATGTGCTCCAGACCGACTTCCTGTACAAGGCCAGACCCAGTGCCACAATCCTAGCCCTCCCACTACTCTGGGTTCCAGTTCAGGGATCCTAAGTTGAGCAACCATGGTCTGCTTCCATCTAGACCCTGTAGCTATTTCCCTAGACTCCTTCCTCCTTCTCTGCTCCATCTTCCAGTCCGTCCCCACTCTGGGTTTACCAGCCCAAATGCCTCCATCTCTGGGAGACTGCTGAACTCCATAGCCTCAAACACATCTCCCTTCTCCCAGGAGTGACTGCAGACTGCTTCCCCCGCCGCCACCTTCTGTTCTGAGCTTGCTGGCTTTGTACAATCTCAGCCTGCCTCTGCCGTACTAGGCTCCATCGGCCTTTCAAGTCCTGGCTCTCCCCCAGGTACAGCCTACCAGGTTCATTAACCTAATTGAATCTGCTCTGCCTTGTGGACACCCATCACACTCTCCCAGCTCTATTCACCATGACAAGCCTAGTACCAACGGTGACCCATATGTGAACAAAACCCAGGCAACAAGGGGGTTGTCTCCCTGAGCCTGCAGTCCCTGTTCATCCCCAGATGAAGGCAACCTCTTTCCGTGCCTGCCTGCTCGCTCTGGTGGTAACTGCTTGATGCTCTTTGTGGAATGTGAAGGACAGAATTTGTCTTTTTCAGCTTGTGGGGGGGAGGGGTGCAGATTGTTGGATCTGCATGGCATGCCTGTGGTATAAATTAGTGGATCTGGTGCCAATGGAATAGATAGCCTGCAGTACCTACAGTGACACATTAGGTCTTCTCCCTACCACAGTCAGACATCCCTCTCACATGTCTTTCTTCCCTATTGAACGCTAAGCCGTTACAAGGAAAATACTGTCGTAGTAGCGGGCAATGACAGGATGTGGGTACCCCTTGGGTACAGCTCCCAAAGAAGCAGCATCCGATGATCATTTAATTCTGTTTTTTTCTACCATAAAGTTGCTGGTGAATCAAAAAACAAAGCTAAACCAAGATTGTGGGGGAGGAAAACCCACTTCTCATTAACAGTCTGCTGTGCACAGCTGGAGAAAAGAATCCGGAATTAGACACACACTCTCAGAACCCACTAATTGTGCCATTAACCCTGCTTGAAACTAAAGGGCTTACAAATGTCATTTCTTTGTGGAAATAATCGCGTGAAATAAACAGAGCCGTCCATAGATGTGTCCAATGGGGGTTGCTACCTTGATGTTATCAGCTGTCTCACATACTGCTCTTGATCCATAGTGAAGAGCTATTTGTAATGTGGTGCGCACAAGGTGGCCTCTATGCTGGGCTAAGCCAGCATGAATCCTGAATTAACAGTCGTGCTGGGAAAGCAGAGCTTCCCAGGACAGGGATGAGAGCGGAGAGAATTATCCTTCTAGTATGCTGAAAAGAGTGTAGAGAAAATGTCTGCTGCATTGTTCGCTTTACTGCACAGTGACAGTGTGACTCAGAGGGCCAAAACCTTCAAAGAACAGGGTGAATTTTAAAGGGAAAAGTTCAAGTAGTGCAGGGTTTTCTGGAACAAACATTAGTTTCTAAACCTTTTTCCTCTTAGACCCTGAGGTAAGCATAGCCACATGCAGCAGTGTGGGAGATAAACTCAGCCACACGCTTCTCTGCGGTGCCCCTGGCTTCTAGGAAAATGTGGAAGCATTTGCTTCTCTTTTTGCCTCAGCCGAATCCTTCATCTTCCAGCTCTCTGCAGGGTGGGCCCTTTCAGACAGAGGGATTCAAAGGAGTCATTTGCTCCATGTAAGTCAAAAATCTAGACTGAGAGAAGATGCTGTTGTGCACTGTAGAGGGCTTCCTTTGTGCTGCTCTTCACAACTTTAGGCAATTCTACAACCCCAGGAACTATGCTAAATATTTCTCAGTACCACTTCTCAGCACTGTGGCTAGTAACTATTTACAGATATCCAGATGCCAGAGCACTCCAGTAACGGTTTACTTTTGCGACTACGGTACGTCTACACTGAAACTGGTGGCATCATTTCCAGCGTGGGGAACTGTACCTGTGCTAGCTTTCATTGAACTAGCCTGCTAATAATAGAAGTGTAGTGGGGTGGCAGGCATGGCTAGCCATCCCAGCTACAATCCTACCTGGGACCCTTGGCACATACCCGGGGCAGCTCGCCCGCACTGCCCCATGCATCACTGTGGCTGTGCTGATGATTTTAGCACATTAGTTCTATAAACACAAGCCCAGGTATCTCTACCCAAGCTAGAAATTACAACTCCACCTCTAGTGTAGACGTATCCTCAACAGTGCTCGAAAAAAGCTGGACAAATCTTAGGTTGAGTAGTGATCTACGGGGGGCCCACCCTGCTGGTTTGACAAAGTCTGAGTTTCAGAAAGGCTCTCTGAAATTTAGGCTTGTCTAAGGAGTTGCAAATCACCCATGAAACACGAAACACAAACTCACTGGTAGTCCCTTTGGTCTCTGGCATTATTTCCTTGCCTGTCATGTGACGTGGGAGGCAGCACTAAGAACCATAATGTGTGATGGGGGTGCTGTTGCTTTTTTAAAAAAACTGGTTGGAAATCTCAATGCAACAGCGTGGCGCTCAGACCCAACAGATGGAGGGCAAGTGACTGGGGACTTCCCACTCTTCCAGGTGAATGAAGAGCAAACTGCTAACAAGCAGCACAAGTGTTGGAAAAAAATCTAAAAATCTGAACTTGTGTCTGCCCAGTGAAAAATTAAGGCAAAGGAGGAGCCTTCTTCCCACTCCCCCGGGGACAAGGCCTTAGATAGCTTCCTAGCCTATCTCTCCCACCCCTAGGGTTGGAACCTGAGCAGCCAAGCCTGGGCGCGGTGGCGGGAGAGTGGAAGTGATTGTGTGTCCTAGTGAATAGAGTATTGGATTGGCTCTCAGGAGACGTGGATTCTATTCCTGGCTCTGCCACTGGCCTGCTGGATGATATTGGACAAGGAATTTCCCCTCTCTGTGCCTCAGTTTCTCCAGCTGTACAATGGGAATAATGATAGTGCCCTCCTTTGGAAACTGCCCTGCTCTATGTTGTTAAGTGCTGAGGAATGTCGGTGAGGCGGCTACGTTGTCATAGCTGCTAGTGCTGCTGCTGTTGGGGCTCTGATGTGATCTGTACTAGCAGGAAGTGCAGCACGTTCATTCAGCAGGCCTCAGTGTTACTCATAAAGAAAGACCACAGGCTCAGTTCAGTGGTGAAGGCGCTCGTCCGGGTTTATTCCTGACAAAGCCCAGTACTAGTGCTCCGGTTCCGTGGTTACAGGTACACTAACACTGGTATGCCCGTGACAGTAATACCAGCTCAGTCACTGCAACAAGATGCTGTCCCCACAGCTGGGCAAAGATGTCCCTGCCATGACTTAGAATCATAGAATATCAGGGTTGAAAGGGACCTCAGGAGGTCATCTAGTCCAAACCCTGCTCAAAGCAGGACCAACCCCAACTAAATCGTCCCAGTCAGGGCTTTGTCAAGCCTGACCTTAAAAACCTTTAAGGAAGAAGATTCTACCACCTCCCTAGGTAACCCATTCCAGTGCTTCACCACCCTCCTAGTGAAAAAGTTTTTCCTACTATCCAATCTAAACCTCCCCCACTGCAACTTGAGACCATTACTCCTTGTTCTGCCATCTGGTACCACTGAGAACAGTCTAGATCCATCCTCTTTGGAACCCCCTTTCAGGTAGCTGAAAGCAGCTATCAAATCCCCCCTCATTCATCTCTTCTGCAGACTAAACAATCCCAGTTCCCTCAGCCTCTCTTCATAAGTCATGTGCTCCAGCCCCCTAATCATTTTTGTTGCCCTCCTCTGGACTCTTTCCAATTTATCCACATCCTTCTTGTAGTGTGGGGCCCCAAACTGGACACAGTACTCCAGATGAGGCCTAACCAATGTCGAATAGAGGGGAACGATCACGTCCCTCAATCTGCTGGCAATGCCCCTATTTATACAGCCCAAAATGCAGTTAGCCTTCTTGGCAACAAGGGCACACTGTTGATTCATGTCCCACTTCTCATCCATCGTAACCCCTAGGTCCTTCTCTGCAGAACTGCTGCCTAGCCATTCGGTCCCTAGTGTGTATCAGTGCATGGGATTCTTCTGTCCTAAGTTTAGGACTCTGCACTTGTCCTTGTTGAACCTCATCAGATTTCTTTTGGCCCAATCCTTTAATTTGTCTAGGTCCCTCTGTATCCTGTCCCTACCCTCCAGTGTATCTACCACTCCTCCCAGTTTAGTGTCATCTGCAAACTTGCTGAGGGTGCAATCCATGCCATCCTCCAGATCATTAGTAAAGATATTGAACAAAACCAGCTGAAGGACTGACCCTTGGGGCACTCCGCTTGATACTGGCTGCCATCTAGACGTGGAGCCATTGATCGCAACCCATTGAGCCCGACGATCCAGCCACCTTTCTATCCACCTTATAGTCCATTCATCCAGCCCATACTTCTTTCACTTGCTGGCACGGATACTGTGGGAGACAGTATCAAAAGATTTGCTAAAGTTAAGGAATAACACGTCCACTGCTTTCTCCTCACTCACAGAGCCAGTTATCTCATCACAGAAGGCAATTAAGTTAGTCAAGCATGACTTGCCCTTGGTGAATCCATGCTGACTGTTCCTGATCACTTTCCCTTCCTCTAAGTGCTTCAGAATTGATTCCTTGAAGACCTGCTCCATGATTTTTCCAGGGACTGAGGTGAGGCTGACTGGCCTGTAGTTCCCAGGATCCTCCTCCTTCCCTTTTTTTTAAAGATAGGCACTACATTAGCCTTTTTCCAGTCATCCAGGACCTCCCCCCAATCGCCATGAGTTTTCAAAGATAATGACCATTGGCTCTGCAATCACCTCCGCCAACTCCATTAACACCTTCAGATGCAGTGCATCCAGCCCCATGGATTTGTGCTCATCCAGCTTTCCTAAATAGTCCTGAACCACTTCTTTCTCCACAGAGGGCTGGTCACTTCCTCCCCATACCATGCTGCCCAGTGCAGCAGTCTTGGAGCTGACCTTGTTTGTGAAGACAGAGGGGAAAAAAAAGCATTGAGTACATTAGCTTTTTTCACATTCTCTGTCATTAGGTTGCCTCCCCCATTCAGTAAGGGCCAACACTTTCCTTGAACTTCTTATTGGTAACATACCTGTAGAAATCCTTCTTGTAACTCTTAACATCCCTTGCTAGCTGCAACTCCAAGTGTGATGTGGCATTCCTGATTTCACTTGTGCATGCCTGAGCTATATTTTTAATACTCCCTGGTCATTTGTCCAAGCTTCCACTTCTTGTAAGCTTCTTTTTTTGTATTTAAGATCAACAAGGATTTCATTGTCAAGCTAAGACTTCTTTTACACATTGATACAAACAAGTTATGTATTACACTCCACCATCCACCACCTTGCTACCATCTTTATTCTTGTATTTGTTAGTTCAAACCAAACATCCTCATCCAATATCCTGTCGTTCCATCCCTATCTTACGAGGGGTTGGTATTTTCCTGTACAATCTCTTGAGAATGTGGTTACATAGTTACTTGAGACCTCTGAGTATTCTTGTACCATCCTCTCTAGTCAGGAATGTGCTTACTTGGTGTTAGCTAATACCTAGTATGTTGTTATTTTGCCAACGCCTGGCCTACTCTGGTTCACACTCATAGTTATGCCTAGGGCTCCAACAAGGCTCATAGTCTAATGCTGACAAGTGACAGGGAAAAGGTAGGTATTATTATGACTATTCTTTGTTTTATTCATAATGCCAAAACCCAGGAAGGAGACAAGTTTTTGTCTGCACGCAGCACTTGGCTTTAGGGCTAGTTGGGAAATGTATCTGCTTCCCATTCTTTTTCTGGACACCGAGGACTCTCCTGGATTCCTTCTATGCTTAGTACAACTGGTTAAAATACCAGTGAAGTCCCACCCTCCCTCCCTGACCAACCCCAGCCAGACATCAGAGAAAGGGGTTGTCCCAATAAGAACCTGACTCAAGGAGAGAGAACACTTTCACTGCATTAAATAAGCTGTTTGTGATGACACATGCCATTTAATCTTTCAGCTCTGCACAAGAAAGGAAAACGGGATTAACAGGTAGAGTCAATAAAGCATGACATTTGCAGTACAACAAAAGAAGAAAGTGGCTCACATGTTGGAGCCCCTGGGTTAGTTCTGTAGCTCTAGCGTGTTTCCTAATGGTTGATTCACTCTAAAAGAATCAATTCACATTATATACCCCTCCCCTCTGTTAATCCAGAACGGGCCCCCTTCTGGAAACACTTTCACAAGTGATTGACGTGTGCATTCAGGGCTGTGGTTGGGCACAAAACAACATGTAACCCACATCTGGTGCTGTCTATAGCAAAAATTAGACTTGATCGCTGGGCAAATTCAGGCTGAATGGGTTCAGCATTGGAATGGCCCATGGCAGAGCTTCAAACCTAACTTCATTGTTTCAGAGGAAGGAAGGAATGAAGATAAATAACTAAACAAAGCCGGCCTCAAATTTGGCAAAGGGGCTGTCAGGTTTTTAGAGTGTGGGGTCATGATGAGACTCCAGCAGCCTCTTGCTTTCTTTGATCTGAGAAGTGGTTCATAGTCCTGTTTTATGGTTGGGCTGGCTTATGAGGGTGGAGTGGAAGTGACTTCCCATTACTTGAGAGATAGTCATTGACGTCAGTGACTGTGGATCAAGACCATTCAGCAGGTGTTTTGTCTGTGGGTAGACTCTTCTGGTTGGACTCCATTGGCCAAAGTCTGTCCTTCCTCACCTCTGTGCAACCCCACCAAAGGCAGTGGTTGCGCAGGCATAGCAGAGGGTATTCTCCCCGTTAAGGTGTCCAGGTCCTGGCTCCGACCTGTGCTTGACTTTCTCTCCTAGCTGATGGGACTTGGACAGACGCATCCTGTGCCTGAGAGTCAGGCCTGCAGGGAGATTGGAAGCAACCAGTCCTCAATGAGCAAAGGATGTGGGAGGAGGACCAGTCGGGCTGCCAGGTCTCCCCTAACCGTGGTCTGAGGAAGGGCTGGTGCTGGCTCCTTGCTTACGGGAAATAAAGGCCCCTTGGCAACCTCTCCACAGGAGTGGAGGACTTCAGAAGTTGACTGACTTGATGGGAGTCGAGCTAGAGGTAGAGGGAAGCTCAGGAATGAGAGTTCTCTTTGATGACTCACAAAGTGAAATGATGAGATCCCAGGAGGAGTAACTCAGTTCTGAACTCTGAAATGTGGTATCATAGACTCATAGAATGTCAGGGTTGGAAGGGACCTCAGGAGGTCATCTAGTCCAACCCCCTGCTCAAAGCAGGACTAACCACAACTAAATCATCCCAGCCAGGGCTTTGTCAAGCCTGACCTTAAAAACCTTTAAGGAAGGAGATTCTACCACCTCCCTAGCTAACCCATTCCAATGCTTCACCACCCTCCTAGTGAAAAAGTTTTTCCTAGTATCCAACCTAAACCTCCCGCACTGCAACTTGAGACCATTACTCCTTGATCTGTCATCAGGTACCACTGAGAACAGTCTAGATCCATCCTCTTTGGAACCCCCTTTCAGGTAGTTGAAAGCAGCTATCAAATCCCCCCCCCCACGCCCATTCTTCTCTTCTACAGACTAAACAATCCCAGTTCCCTCAGCCTCTCCTCATAAGTCATGTGCTCCAGGGCCCTAATCATTTTTGTTGCCCTCCACTGGACTCTTTACAATTTTTCCACATCCTTCTTGTAGTGTGGGGCCCCAAACTGGACACAGTACTCCAGATGAGGCCTAACCAATGTCGAATAGAGGGGAACGATCACGTCCCTCGATCTGCTGGCAATGTCCCTATTTATACAGCCCAAAATGCCATTAGCCTTCTTGGTAACAAGGGCACACTGTTGACTCATGTCCAGCTTCTCGTCCACTGTAACCCCTAGGTCCTTTTCTGCAGAACTGCTGCCTAGCCAGTCGGTCCCTACTGTGTAACAGTAGTCCATCCTAAGTGCAGTAGTCTGCACTTGTCCTTGTTGAACTGCATCAAATTTCTTTTCTCCCAATCCTCTAATTTGTCTAGGTCCCTCTGTATCCTATCCCTACCCTCCAGCATATCTACCACTCCTCCCAGTTTAGTGTCATCTGCAAACTTGCTGAGCGTGGAGTCCACACCATCCTCCAGATCACTGATAAAGATATTGAATAAAACCGGCTCCAGAACCGATTCTTGGGGCACTCCGCTTGATACCAGCTGCCAACTAGACATGGAGCCATTGATCACGACCCGTTAAGCCTGACAATCCAGCCAGCTTTCTGTCCATCTTATGGTCCATTCATCCAGCCCAGACTTCTTTAACTTGCTGGCCAAATTTTGCTAAAGTCAAGGAGTAGCACGTCCACTGCTTTCCCCTCAGCCACTGAGCCAGTTATTTCATCATAGAAGGCAACTGGGTTAGTCAAGTTAGTATCTTTGTGATTATATAAAAGAGAGAAACTGAGGCACGGTGGCTTTGGATAGATACCCTACAAATGCTCACTCTCCCAGTGATACCTCACAGAATGTGCTGATAAAACTGCCTGTGTCTTCTAGGTTACATAGGCCTAGATTTCATTTCATTACAATATCCTTTCTAACGCATAGAAAATATACTTCAGCTTTTAATACAGCTGATCTCTTGTGTGCTGTCACAGTGTACCAATCACAAGAGATAGGCAGTAGAGTAATATTTGAAACATGGATAAAGCCAGAGAACCTCAGCTGGTGTAAATCAGCATGGTGCAATAGACTTCAGTGAGGCTACTTTGATTTACAGCAGCTGAAGGGCTGTCTCATGGTCATATATACTGCAGGTGTGCCCCTAGATGTGTAACATACAGTTGGAAATATGGACAGCTACATCTTACTAATTCTAGGATGCAAGTCCCAACTGCATCTAAGGAGATCAACCTCTGAAAATCCTGTCAGTTATAACCACACACAGCGTCTGGCTCAAAACAGAATTGATTGGAATTTAAAAGTATTTCTACTAATTGACTGTGGAGACTAGATGGTTCTGGTGTTATTTATGGGGTACTGAGCTTTTCAGATCCATGTCCTGGGATCAAATCTACCACAGGACGATAGTCATGACTTTCAGTCACTATCTACAAGCCGTTCTGTGGCCTGTCTGAAATGAATCAGGTTTCTTGAGACCCTCTAAAAACCCTTTTGTCATGATTAGCGAGGCTGATAGCACAGGGAGGGCGAGTGAATACCAAAGATTAAACAGTCCTGTATACAGAGCTAACCATGAACCCTAGAGCAGCTCTCTCCAGAACAGTGATGAGATGCATTGCTAAGGAATTGTGGTTAAACTTGCTCTGCTTCAGCTAGCCCTGTTTCATGGATGCATTTGTTCTCCAGTGCTTTCAGACTGAGGGTGGGATTTAGGAGCCACGTTGATGGGATTTGTGTTCCCAAATCTCTTAGGTGCTTTTGAAAATCCCATCTCTAGTCTCTTTAATCTCTTTTAATCACCTCAGAGGAACGTGATTCAGCTATTGTTGCTGGAGAGGAACATGCTGCAGCTCTTCCATCACTAAAATATCCAGCATTTTACAAACCCTGATGTGATTTGCTCCCCATGCAATCCCATTGGCTTGCTGTAATTCAGGCATGGCAAGAGGAATGGATCTGGCTAGGAGATTTTGTTACAGACTAGTGTATTACTAATGTCACTGGCCTCAGAGAAATTATTTAGCAAGTTGGAGTTCAGTGTCTGGCTGTTGATTTTGGTGGGCATAACTCTAAATCCACCAGCCGCCAGGTTTAAACCTCTCCATGATTTCTGCTGCCATACAGTATTGCCTAGATGTCTGTTCCATCCCTGAGACCTCGGTGGAAGACCTAGAGACCCCTAGTTCTGAGCTGACTGCTTGACACTTGGTGCTATCCTGACAAAATGAAGAGGTTGGAGAGAAGCTTGACTCTTTCTAATCTTGCTGGAGATGCAGTACCTGGCGCCCTATACTGTGCAGTGCTGGCTGCTCTGAGGAAGTGTGCTCTCCATGGCCTCTCCCTTTTGCTCACCATGTGTGGAAGCTCCGTGCCGCAGACAGGTCCCTCTGCGCACCCACTGTCCTGTAGCTGACATTTATCCAGGGGGCTGAGGCAACCTCCCCCCTGTTCCAGTCCCGCTTGGGGTCTGGTGCCACTATTTTGGATGCCGGATGTTAGGTGAGACCAAGACTGGAAATCCCTAGCCCAGCATGAGATGAGGTGGGACACGTCTGAGCCAATGGAGATGAGGCCTGGAGATTGATGCTGACAGCCGAGCATCTTCTGCTGCAAAGTCTAATCCCGCCCTGCCCCCAGCCTCCACACCTTGTTCTGCGGAAGTCTGTTTCACATGCCAGGCCCCGCTTTCCCTGAGCAATAAATCGATTAAAATATTAATGCTGAAGACTGCAGCCCTCCGCTAAAATGCATGGCTCAGAGAGAGGTCATTTGTCAGCAGAGAGTTCAGTCAATATGTTGCTGAATCACACTGCAAATTGAATCGGTTGCTGTGGAGAGAGGGAGGCCGGCACAGCATTTACGGTTATTATCTTTCAAGCCTCACTGACGTTAATGGCTTAAAACAGAGCAATGCTGATCTATGGCTGGCTAGCCATTCTGGGGGGCCAAAAGGAGGCCAGTGGCTGAGAGCGGACAGCATTGAGTTCGAGGTCTAGCAGGAGACCTAGGCGTGACAAGTGCTCATGTGCTGCTGTTCCTCTGCAGGCTCCTTGTTCAGTCAGGAGAGAGATGCTGTCTCACACTATACTAGAGCGTAGAGATAGGAAAGGTCTATGAGAGTATGATTGTCATCATTAAAGCCCAGCAATGGGGTTCCCTTGAGAGCCAAGTACATCTCACTGGAGATACGGGCTACATCTTCTTTTAGCCTATGTTCCCCTTTCTCAGTTACATCCCGCTCCTCGGTGGCTTATATCTCACTGTGCCACACTAATTCCTCTCTGGTGATGTCCTCCTCGCTGTTCAGTGTGTGGCTTACATCCCACTCTGTGCGCAGTCCACAAATGATATGGGTCTCTGACAGCTCCCTGCCACAGCAATTAATCCTTGAGCTCAGTCTATTGCAGCTCATACTTTTAGGTCATGAGAACCCTGGTTCAATCTTTGGTCACAACCACATTAATGGTCATCACATTTGCAGCACTCACATATTTGCAGACTGTTATCATAGCCTCCATTCATCATAATTTGGCCCAGCTAGACCTTGTTAACTCTTCTTGGATCCTGCCACATAAGTCAATCCCTCCACACCCCTGAGCATTGTTGTTAAGCCTCTTAACTCCCTCTGGCTCACTGTTCTTCCTGGGAATGAACTGCCACAAACTCAATGCAATCCAGATGCAATTACACCAGAGTCACGTGGAGACAAATGATTGCTTCCCTACTCCATGGGTTGATGTCTTTCTGTGCACAGCCCAGAATTGCAATATCCTTTGGTTGGCTGCCATATTGCACTACACTGTGATGGATTAGCCCAAATCTGTCAATGACTCATACTTGATGCAGAACAGAAGTAATGTGAAGAGACAGAGTTCACCTTGTTATAAAGTCAGGCAGCTTCTTGGTTTAACATTTCTGGTCATGACGATTTCTGTCTACCAGATGTTGGCCAAGTAACATAGGTTGGGTGGCGGGTGGGTACAGCTGAGATGTGTATTTGATAACCTGTTTTAGAGAAGTACAGTTTACGTGTATGCTTCTGACTGGCTTGTTAGCAGCAGGAATTGAACCCTGCACTTCAAAGTGTGAGCCTAATTGAACTAAAGAACCCAAGTTCTATGCATCAGTGACTGCAGAAGACTAATAAACCTATCTACAGGGATCACCCACTAAAGGGAGACAAGGAGCACACTATTAGCAAGCTTTACATGTCAGAATGGGTATATAAAAGCTACACTCATGCTTATTGCTTCCCTCTTCCCTCCTCCCCCCCCCCCCGCTTTTTGTTTGCTGTTTGCCTTGGCAAGGGGGGCGGGGGAGGAAAGAACAAAGACAGAGATAATAAGGGTTACTACTGCCTCATCCACTTCGCTTTTATACTGCCAGCCAAATGAACAGAGGGATGAAAGGGGACACAAGAAACAGACAATTTGCCCTGTGAGCAGTTGCAGGGCAATGGCTGGCTTAGGTTTTACCGAGTATCAGACTTGATGAGTTCTGCACACAGGGTATTTTGTTCCAGTGAAGAACATTGGCATTGCCAGGCTGGATCACTGCTGAGGTCCGTCTAGTCCAGTACTCCGTCTGTGATTGGTGCCAGGACCAGACACTTCTGAGGAAGGTTGCAAGGTCCACAGTAACAGATGCAGGGTGGTGTGATCCCCCATATTAGGTCTGATCCTAATCTCTAATAGTTAGTGATAGGCTTAAGGCCTGAAGCAGAAGGTCGATTATCCCTTCCTTAATGTATTAGCATTTACTGGGGATATTCGTGTTATCCAGGTATGTCCAGTCCCTTCTGGAATATTACCTCTTGGCCCCCTGCTGCGTTCTTGGCGTCAGTCACGGAGCTGAGAGAGATTCTCTGTCAATAGCCCAAAATCACATGTCTTGGAGTGAAACAGAATTAATTACCTGGAAATGTCATGCCATTGATCCCAAGAAGGTGACAACATTCACCCTCCAAGAAGAGGAAGTGAACGAAATGCAACTGGAACCCACACTGCTTGGGATGCTCAGCCAGAAGACCTGGTCTTCCAGGCAGACCTTTCCCCATTGGGCATGTTGGTTACAGAACTGTTCAGCAGCTACACAGGAAATGCCTGAGACAAGAACATCGGTGCAAGGTGCCATGTGAACATATCTCCTTTGCTGTCCACTATTAACTCTGAGAGACAAGGTGGGGAAGGAAATATCTTTTATTGGGCCAACTTCGGTTGGTGAGAGAGACAAGCTTTTGAGCTACAGAGAGCTGAAGCACTTGTCTCTCTTGCCAACTGAAGTTGGTCCAACAAAAGATATTACCTCCCCATCTTGTCTCTTTAATATGCTGGGATCAAAACGGCTGCAACACTGCATGTTAACTCTGAGACACCTGATCCCTCTCCCATTTAAGTCCTTGGCAAAGCTCCTGTTAACTTCAGTGAAGGAGGGTTGGGCTCTAACTTGTATGCTTTCCAGATTTCTCCCTCCTGTTGTAAATCTGGGTTCTGGCCTCCTTCTCCCCAAATTTACTATGTTGCATTTTCCAAGCTGAATCACACTCCTTTTGTGTTCTCACTGCTGTTTGCAACACTTTCCACTTTAGTGATCACCTGTACATTTCATTAACAGATCCTCTAAATCAGGGGTCTCAAACTCAGATGACCACGAGAGCCACATAAGGACTAGTGGTCTGGTCTGAGGGCTGCTTTACAGACACCCCCCTGCTGCTCCCAGCCCTGCCCCCATTCCAACCCCTTCCCTTGAGTCCCTACCCCAACTCTGCCCCCTCCCTGCCCCCATTCCAACTCCTTCTCCAAATCCCTGCTCCTTCTCCACCTTCTCCCTTGAGCGCGCTGCTCCCTGCTCCTCCCCCTCCCTCCTGGAAAGTGCTACGTGCCACCAAACAGCTGTTTGGTGGTGGGAAGCGCCTGGAGGTAGGCAGAGGAGCAGCATGCTGGGGGGGGCGGTGGGGAGGGGAGCTTGGTGGCCGCAGGAAATAAAGCTGGGGGGTCAGGAGGGATGTGGGGAACTAGGTAGCCGCAGGAAATAACCCTGTGGGCTGCATGTTTGAGACCCCTGCTCTAGATACCGAAGGAAGATATAAAATAAACCAGTTCTAATGCAGTTCCCTGCAGTACCCCACCGGACACCTCAATTGACTCAATTTGCCTTTATCACAAACCTTGGTGAGAAAGCATGGTCCAGTGCCGGGCTAGGACTTGGAAAATGCAGGTTCACTTCCTGTGTGAGTCATTCAGGGCTTGTTGAGATCTGAAACGCTATGCAGCACTTCAGTGTAGACACTACCTACACTGACAGGAGGGGTTCTCCCATCGGCCTAGGTGATCTGCTTTCCCCAGAGATGGTAGCTAGAAGAATTCTAGTTCTGTCTACGCAGGAGGTTAAGTTGGTTCAACTACATGTTTCAGGTGTGGATTTTTTTTTTGTCGATGATGGCGAGGTCAACCTAACTTTTTAATGTAGACCAGGCCTTAGTCTCTCTGTGCCTCAGTTCCCCAGCTGTAACATGGGTAATAATAGCACTGCCTTATCTCACAAGAGGTGATGTGAGGACAGACACATTAAAGATCATGAGACTCTCAGGTACCAAGAAAATGGGGGCCATACATACTATAGAGATTTTCTTTACTGTCCTTCAGCCCATTTTTGGTGAGTGCAAGAGTTTTCCTATCTGAACTGATCGGAATGCAGTGTGTGAATAGAATTCCAAGGGCTTGTTATCACAGGCTTTTCTAAAATACAAATCTTCTACAGCTGTAGTTTTCTCAGTTGAAAGCAGCTATTGACAAGGTCTAGTCCTTACAACTCCCCTCATGTGCATGATTCTAGTCTTCTTTAAGGACAGCAGTAAGGCAAACATCTTCCTTGCTAACATGGTGGGTTGAACGGGGTGCAGTTTTATTTTTCCGAAAAGGGGGGGCTGCTTTAAAACTGTAAAGTAAGGCTCTAGATCCTATGACTGACTTAATACCTGTTACACTATTTTACAGGATCAAGAGTTAGTCAGAGAGGTAGTAATTAGCACCTTTATTTTTCTTTGTTTTGTCCCCTTCAATAAAAGCAATGTAACAAAACTCTTCTGGTATCCAATTAATTTCCCTTGACATTCCACAAACCATTTTCAGTGGTGCAGAGAATTAACTCCTCATGAAGCCTGATCCAGAGCCTAGTGAAGCCAGTGGGGGTCTTTCCATTGATTGATTTCAGTTGGCTTTGGATCATGCCCTTGGTAGCCTGGACTGCTTATCATCTGAACTAGTGGGTTTGTATACTGTATATTCAGATTTTGCAAGTATTCCCTTACATGCTCTCTCAGTTGTGCGCTCACTTCCTAATTGTCTAAACTTCATTTCTCTAACGCAAGTCATTATTTTTAAAAGGGATCCAGTATCTCCACTATTTTTGCACCATTAACTTCACTTCCCTCCTTGTTTACTAATGAACCTACTTTCCATCTACTCCTTCCCTCACTCTAATACAGCTGGAAAAGCCCTCCTCCATTTCCCTGTATTCAACCCTTCCCTGCAGTAGGCCTATATGCGTGCATCACTTGACAGTTTGTTTTAGGCAAAGAGTCAAAGCCACAATTAATTGTTCTTTTAGAGAAAGTTCAGCAGTTTGGCTGTCCAACTCTGGAAATTCAAGTAAGTCCCATTTGTTTAATAAAATTAGACATGCAGAATCCAACAGATTCATTTTTATTGCATTCCCTTATGCATGTGTGTACACACAAGTCACAAGCAAAGTCCAAAAGGTTTCATGGTTTGGTTCAGATGAGCACCTCAAGGTTTGAATACTGAGCCAGATTACCAAGGTTTATGGGGTGAAATCTGGTCTTCATTGAAGTCTGTGGGAATTTTGCCATTGATGTCTATGGGGCCCAACAGTTCAATCCTGAACTTGACAAAACTGGACAGAAAACTCCTCGGACTGATGGTGCTTTCACTTAGGCCAGAAGCACTGAGAACTGCCTTCCACATAGTATTTCACTCTTGGTCCAAATCAAGGCAGAGGTTTTAAAAACTGAATAATTTTGTAGTTTGAATACTTAGCTTGGATTCTGTGACTAGGAAGACCTATGGTTCATTAACCTGACCTCCCTCTGCCATCCCTAACATAGCATCTACGGCCAACCTTTGAAGAAGCAATGGCCCAATTGTCCCTACAGAAAGCGTGTTGCCACGTGCACCCTGATTGTACACTCTAACATTTAATTGGGCCACTGGTAGATGTATATGGGCACAGTTTGAGTGCGAGTCTGTAGAACATGTAGGCCACTGTGTGTGTTTTCAAGTTACAATGATCTATCTCTAGACAGGGAGGACTTAGGAAATGCCTAGTCTTGATTTGTCATAGCTATTTATTCATTCGTTTAGAAGTTTTAACAGATTTACAAATCCTTGCCATGTAAATATCAGAAACAAAACCGTCATTATATCAGGGAGCTGTTGTTTAAAGAAAGGGTATACAGGGATATAGTAGTCATCAGATCTTTCTCTTTAATGGAGTGTTATCATATTACAGAGTGAGCATCATTACAATACATATCATGTCATTTCTAGTGATTTTATTAAACGAGTGATATCGCTTAGACTTTCTTTTATGCTTCCAAGTGACCCTGCAGTTTTGCATGATCGTATTTTTAGTTGCAGTCCCTCTCTTACCCTTTCTCTGTACTACTTCTCTGTCAGCTGAAATCACATATGGTGTGAGTGCCCTTGCCATCTGTGACAGGGTGAGCTGGTCCTTTAAGGGGGCTGGAGCTCCTCTGTACCTATGCCAGTCTTAGTCCATCTTCCCGGGAGAAGGGAACGACACCAGGTGTCACACGGTGGGAGTGTGTGACTAGAACTAGGCCTCTTGGGAGTCTAAGAGCAACCTGAGCTCAGGGGTGGGAGCTTACTGGGGAAAGGGCAGTTGATAGCTCTCCTGAGCTCCCAGGTAGGAGGCCTGGGAGAGAAACCTGCAGGGGGCAGGAGGGCCGCAAAGGACTATGAGCCTGTAGGGAAGGCCAAGCTGAGAAAGCTGGCACATAAACTTGCCAGCTACTTGGATAGGGTCTTGGTCTTACAGCACTCCCTGCCTTTCCAGGACAGCTGGGAAGGTTTGTGACTTTCCACAGTCCCCATCAGTCCCTCCCCACTGTGTAACCCCTTCCTCCTGCCCAGGGAAAAGGAGGTGGCAGAAAGTCCCTTACCCAGGAAGTGAGCAGGCATGTTTGGCAAGAAACAGAAGCATGGTGAGCCAGAAGCTGCAGAGAGGGTGGATGTGACAGGCACATCCCCACTTGGGAACAGGCAGTGACTGCCAGACACTACAGCTGAGGGCAGGTCTGGGTGGGACTTATGAGGAAGCAGCAGTGGCTGGGGAGAGAGAGGGGCAGTGCAGAGGGGCCCCAACGAGAGAGACACCACAAAGTGATCCTGGCCTGTAGACCTGCAAGCTCTTCTTCTCTTTGGAGAACTGGGATTGAACCAGGGAACCTCTAGAGCTTAGTGCATGAAACTCTACCCCATGAGCTAAGCGCCAAATGCCTGTTAGCTAAGGCTGTAGAGCAGACTCATTATTTGCTCTCTTGGTGATCTCGGTGCTACTAGATCAGATAGAACAACCACTCCAGGAGGTGTGTGGGTTACACCCTGACTAGACTGCCCCCCGGGGCCAAACAAGAACCCCTGTTACTCACTTTGAACTTGCACTCTTTAAGCATCTGTGCTATGGCATTTCCAACCTCTCCCTTTTTGGCCAACCCTAATAAAATAACTTTTCCCTTAATGTAACTGTGACTTCTTGGGCCACAGCTGAGAATGCCAAATTCAGGATAAACTGCTGAGAAATAGGGCAGATACACCCCAAGACTGGTGGTTAATCCCTCATAGGATATACCAAACCAGCAATAAAAGTAAACTTCTGTTTCACCACACTGGCTAGCAAGTTATAAAGCAGTTTCCTCAGGCATTCCAGTCCTTGTATTTTCACCAAAAACACTGGGTTCAGAGATGAGTGGTTCTTTAAAACCAAACTCTTCAAATAAAAGGTTTTTCTGATCCCAAAGGGCCAGCCACACACCCAGATCAATATATAACTTAGTTCTTACCCAAATATCATACTGTTGTCAGTCCTTTAGTATCTAAAATCTAAAGAATCAGAGGGGTAGCCGTGTTAGTCCGGAATTGCAGCATGCATCTGACAAAGTGGGTATTAGCCCACGAAAGCTTATGCTTCAATACTTTAGTTAGTCTTTAAGGTGCCATAGGACTCTTTGTCACTTCTAAAATCTAAAGGTTTATATACATAAAAAAAGAAAGGTGAGAGTTAAAATTGGTTAAACGAATCAAATACATACAATAAATGCAAAATTCTTGGTTCAGGCTTGTAGCAGTGATGGAATAAACTGTTGGCTTAAGTCAAGTCTCTGCAGGGCTGGACTGAGGCAAACTGAGGCAGCCACCTCAGGTGCCAGACTGGGGGAGGGCGGGGAAGGGAGCGCCACTAAGACTCAGAGCGTAGAAAATTGTCTGCTGCTGATGCATATTGTGACAAAGTTCCGAGTCTGTATTTGTGGGTCCTGCACTTCCTGGCAGATTTAGGGGCCTCAGAAACTCATCTAGGCCCCAGAGTGACCTCCCTTTCTCAGTAACTAATTAGGGGAGGCAGAAAAGTGGGGAGCCCAGGCCCGCCCTCTACTCCAGACTCCAGCCCAGGGACCCTAATAGTATCAGCTAAGATGGCTGACCTTTTAGCCACAAAACACAATACAATTCCCTGGGCTACTTCCCCATAGCAGTCTCCGCTTCTTCAAACTCAACTTCACCCTTACCTCAGGGCCTCCTTCCTTGCATATGATATGTTGTCTACCACTCAGTGTCACCAACAGCACAACTTCCTTCCAGAGCTGCTGACATCCACACCCACCTGACTAACTGGGAGGGTTTTTAACTGGTTTCAGCCAGCCCCTGATTGGCTTCAGGTGTCCCAATCAGGCTAGCTATTTCTGCTGCTTTCTAGAAGCTTCTTAATTAGTCCCAGGTGTCTTGATTGGCCTGGAGTAGCCTTTGTTTGGCTATCCAGGGAACAGGGACCTGCACATCCTGAGACTGATATACCTGCCTTCCAGCACTCTCTTATACCCTTCTCGACTGACTCCGTCACAATATGTATTCTCTCTGCTCTAGATGCACAGAGATGATGGAGCACTGTGCTGGAGGAAGGAAGGCACAAGTTTTGACCCAAGTGAGAGGGCCTGGGGGTGTCATTTGAGCTCCCCACCTCAGATACCAAAATGTTGTGGGCCCGTGCTGAGTCTCTGGCTGCTTCCAAATCATTCATTGGAAGATCCTCAATTTCTTGGTTAGAATGCTTCGTGGCCCAGAGGTTTTGGGCAGGAAAGAGGCAAAATGGAGGCATTTCCAGGGTCTTTTATATCTTCTGTCATGTGGAGGGAATCCCATTGTTCTTCCTGTGGAAAAGTAAATTAACAAGATGGTGGTTGGAGTCACATGGACAAGTCACACGTCCATGCATTTTGCCTAGGCATTGCAAGAAGCCATTACCAATACTTCAGATGGAGCGTCCACAGGACCGTCCATTCAGTGTAGACGGGTGTCTCCCATGTCCATTGTGTCTCCCATGTCCATTGTGAGTTAAATGTCCTTTGATGAGCCACTCAATTTGAATTGTCCCTTCAAGATGTGCTGGCTAAGTAAAGTACCATGTGGGCATTATCCCAGGAGCCAACATTTGAAATACAGGTATAGAGCCAATACTCATAATTTCAAATATAAAAATGGTACATCCATACATATAGCATAACATAAGCAGCAAATCATAGCCTTTTCCTAAACACCTCACTTGACAACCTTTGTACAAGATTTGTTGCAAATGTATAATAGTGGTTGCAACAACGATCTATATGGTCATATTTTAATCAAATAACGTCACACTTAGTCTTGTATCTTTGTCCTTATGGGGCCTATTAGGGCTGCCCACTGAGCCCAGGGGCTGACTCAGGTTTGAGCCCAACTCCCTTCCGTCCACACACACAAATCATTCTGACTCAGTTCAGCAAGCACTCAGAACCCGTGTCCTAAGTTCTAAGGGGAGTGGGTCAGATGCTGAGACCTGCTGTGATTTGGGTCCAAACGCTGTCATTGTGCAATGTGGACGCACTCAATCCACAGATCTGAGTCAGAAGGTTTGTGTAGTGTGGCATGGACATGGTAGCATGTCTGTGAGACCTGCGTTCAGCAGCTGTAAACCCAGGTTCACAGTGCAGTGTGGATGCTTAAGCACTGGATTGGAAACACTGAGTTCACAAGTCCATATCCCACAGAGCCGGACTTAGTGTGCAGTGTAGACATACCCTGTCCAGCCTAGCTGCTGGAGCATCGGCGGTGCTTGCCTCCCTGCCCACTGCTGGTACCTTGCTAGTAACACAGTACTGAGGAGCTCTAACAATGACACAAGACATCGCTCAGCAGAAATGTGTTAGCGTGTGTGTGTGAGATGTAAGCTGTGGCTGTGATCAGTGAAACGCTTTCATTCCAGAGGAGAGGTGGCTCCCATAGGAACAACTGATGATGTCATAGCGAGGTCACTGCTGGTGACTGTGAGCTCATCGCTATCATCCAGTAATCAGACAAGACAGTGAAGAGTGACTGCTCAGGAAGGGAGACAGAAGAGAGGATGTTGCTTTGTTTAGCAGTGATGGATAAAACGTCTCAAGTCAAATAAGAAGCGACTGGAACATTCATCCAAAACCGGCACTGATCCCAAATTGGACAGCAATGAAGACAGCTGATGTCCTACTCTCACACTAGATTTGTTCATGCCAGTTAAATTGCATGATGTGACAAAATACCTTGAGTTAGTAAGAGTCCTCGAGGGTATTTAAAAACTCTGATATGTCTGGGGTAGCATGCATCATTGGCCAGTGTGAGACGAAGGTGCCAACATGAGGCTAGAGATGGGGAGATTGACGAATACATTGTGGGAAGGCAGCATTTGCCCTAAAAGGAGTTAGAGGGGGAAGCCTCTGGCAAGGAAACAGCTTAGGGAGATAGTAGCTTGCTTAGTCGGTGAAGCATGGCACTGGGAGTCAGGAGTCTTGGATTCTATCCTCAGCCCTGCCTGGGACCTTGACCAAGTCACTTGTCCTCTCTGTGCCTGTTTCCCCTCTTGTCTTTTGTTCTGTCTGTTTAGATTGTAAGCTCTTTGGGACAAGGACTGAGCAAACTGTCTGTACAGCACTTAGCACACTGGAGTCCTGATCTCAGTTGAGGCCTTTGGGTTCTACTAGAATAACCCCCACCCCACCCTGCAAAATAGCTGGGTTAATGCAGCTTAACTGCACACCATAGAAAGAATGGGATTCCCTGACTCATTTGCCACGAGAACCGGAGAATGCATCTATTTCTCATGTAACTAGCCTCGGGTGAACTCAGCATTGGGATTGTTTTGCGACTTTGCTTATGAAAATCCCCCCTGGACCTCTTGGATTTAGCAAGAGTCAAAGAAGATGGATTTGTATGGATAGCACTAATTGTTATTCTAGTTAACAAAAGCATATTGGAAAAGAGAGAGAACCTCCTGCTTCAGGATTTAAACTAATCTCTTACTATCAGATCAGAACAAGACCTTCAGTGGGGTGGGGCATATTCCCTTCATCTGCCCACTGCAGGGTTCTTGCATTCTCCATTGAAGCACCAGGTGTGGCCCCTGTCAGAGGGGATACTGGTCTAAATGGACCTTGAGTCTGATCCAGTTTGGGAATCCCTATGGTAAGGACACAACGGGCTTTGATTTCCTTCACGCTGATTTGACACAGAAGGCAATACATCTACCCTTGATTTGCACCAGTGTAAACAAGAGCAGAAGCAGGCCCGGTTCCTCAGGTGGCATCTCTCCTATCAAAGTGACCTGCTATCTGCACCTCCTATTTTATGTTTGTGAAGGCTTGAAAAGTGTAGAACTTTTTCCACCATTTTTCTATTTCACATTTCCTGGGCCTGGTGTGAACACAAGCAGAGCACAGTAACTTGCAGTATCTGTTCTTAGCATGAGAACAGGCTTTATTGTGGCATACTGTCATCCTAATTAACCCATTGGCTACATTTCCAATAAGACTTTAGATGGTGGGGTGCTCATCTAACATAAATCTCACCCAGTTCTAGGGCAAGGTAAGGACAGATGGTCTTGCAGTTAAGGCATGACTAGACTAACTCTTCAGAGGGGTGAGTTCAATTCCTGGCTCTGCCACTGACTCTCATGAGTTGTGTGACCCCGCACAATGCACTGGAGCCTGGATTCTGATATACTAACTCAGTCTAAGTATGGCTGGGTATACGAGGCCTTCATGGCTTCCTGCTGCTAGACCCCGCTCCAGGAACCAGCTTTCTGAGGGGAAAAGAGCAGTGAGTTTAGATGTCTGGGCTTGCCTAGAGAGGCATCTTGGGAGCAGCCATTTAAGAAACCACTGAGATTAGGTCTTCCAGCAGCTAGAAGGGCAAAGGATCAATGACAGCCAATCAGGGCCCCAGCAGGCTAAAATAAAAGGGGCTGGCTGTTGCTAGCTGCACAGTTCTAGGCTGGAGCAAGGAGAGCGGTGCTCCCCGGAGCACAGCCAAAGGAACCAGGTCAGGCCAGGGCCCACTGCTGGCCACACTCAGTGGCAGGCCTACTGGAGGAACCCTGCTGATTTAACTCAGGAGAGGGAATTGAGCCCCTGAAGGATAAAGAAACCATTTTGTTTAAATGTGGCCCTGAAGGGAAAGGAACTTCTATTTGTGTTTGTTGTACCCTGGGATAGGGGGTTGAGCGGCATGAGCTGGCCAGAGGGCTGAGCCACAGAACACCCACCAGGGGGCACCAGGAGCTGAGGAGACTAGCAGCACCACCCCAGGAGCGTTCAAAGAAGTGAGTGCAATCCACCACATTAGGGCAGGTGGCCCCCATTTCTCCACGGATTTTCGGAGCAGGGATTCTCTCTCCCTCTGTACGTGCCGCACCTACCACAGTGGGGCCTTGATCTCTCTTGGAGCTTCTCACTTGAAGACACAAACACGAGAGTTACAGAATGACCGGTCCACCAGCCACCACGGGGAGCTGGAAGTAAGCTATCAGACAGCAGCGGAGACAAAACCAACCAGCAAATACAGTACTGTACTGTGCCTCTATTGCATCTTAAAGGGAGGCACATCTGGGCTACCTGTCCCCACCCCCACCTCCTAATCACTACAGCGTGGGGCAGCCATGTATAGGTAAGAGGTGCTGGATGCTGTTTTTCCCCTCTCCCTCCCGCCCTGACTGGGAGGGGTAAAACTTGCAAGCTCAGAGCCTGGAAAAGGTGATGCTGGGAGGGTCAAGAAGGGTCACATGCCTCTCCCTAGATATCCTGGAGGGGATATTCAACAGGGAACCGCAGTGGCGAAAGGAGCAGAACCTGGGGCTCCTGCTCCCAGGAGGCAGCGCTCCATGCCAGCAGCTCATCTGGCGCGGCTGTACCCATACATACCCATGTATCCTCCGGCGGGGCTGGACAGACCCCAGGAGATGCAGCTGCATGGAAGGGCTGGGGGCGGGGCTAGGGACAGTCCAGCCGTGCCGGAGGAGCTGCCGGCGTGGGGCTGCCCTCCTTTCACCTGAAATCGGTATCCCCGCTCCCAGGCACAGGGAAAGCGCGACAGCCTGGGCTTGGGGTGGGGCGGAGAGGAGTCACGTGGTGGGTCATCTGTCCCCCTTTCTGTCCCTCCCATGAGTCACCCATGCCAGCCCGGGAAAGAAACTTGCCGAGCTGCGACGGAAACCTGACTTGGAGTGTGAACTGCTGGAGCAAGAGCCTGAGCTCCTGCCTGCAGGCTGCTCTGTTTCAAAGCGCCACAGCCTGCACCGCGCACCAAGTGCCCACTGACACTGTGGTGCCCTTGCAGCCAGGGGGCTAGAACCAGCTGCCTGTCCCCGCCCCGACTTGCCAGGCAGCCACTGCAGAGCTGTGGGCCCCGACCCCGAGGAGCTGCCCATAACAGCTTGTTCAAAGTTAAGAACATTTCAGAGATAGCAACAACCTCCATTCCCGAGGGGCCCATAACTCAAAGGTTCTACGGTGCTACAAACCGCTGAACCAATCTCTAGTTATTTCAATCAGAAAAGTCTCAGGACACGCGTGGAAGTAATTCAGGTGCAAAAGTTAGATGAAGATCAGATTCACCTCAAACACTTTTCATGTGTTTTTATGACGTCAGCGCATGTTGAGGGCTCAGGATACGACGCAGATGATGCTATAGTACCCTAGCAAGATTACTGGCTGTCTACAGTGACCCTATAAGAAATGGACACATCCAGGCTGGTATTAGGATAGATGTTTGCTCTTTATTAACAGCTGGTGGGTTTAATGCCAAGTCCATAATGTTACTTTAACAAAGTTTGTGCAGAAGAATTTCCTCCACTGTTGTGCGCAATAAATCATTCCGACAAGGACAGTAAGTAAATATTCTACCTATACAGTGGGAGCTGCTTTTCTGAATAAAAGCTTTGGGTTTTTTCCTTCCCACTCCCCAGAGTAACACAAGGAAGGAGCCTATATTTTTTGAAGAGCAATTTTCATGAGAACAAGTTTAAAAGCATGGTAAGAAAGGCAAACAAGTGTTCTGGAAACAAATTAAGTTTCATCCACAAATCAATAACAATTTTTAAAGTGTCAGACAGTTTGAGTCTAGTATCTGAACACCTCCCACTCTTATAGATCCTCTCAGCACCCTTGGGAGGCAGGGCAGTGGTGTTATCCCCATTGCATGGATGGACAATTGAGCCTTAGGGTACAGCTACATTACCCGCCAGATGGGCAGGTAGCACTCGATATATCAGGGATTGATTTATCGTGTTTCATCTAGATGCAATAAATCGATCCCCGAATCAAAGGCTGTACTCCACCTTGGCAGAAGTAAGCAGAGTCATCAGGAGAGTGGCAGTGGTCGACCCGCCACTGTGGGGATGGCCAGATAAGTCAAACTAAGTATCTTAGTTCGAAACCCCCCACAGTGTAGCAGAGGCCTTAGAGGTGCTAAACTCTAATCCCCATTGAAATCAATGGAGTTAGGCACCTAATTATCTTTGAGGCTCTGAACCTAAGTGACTTGCGGGTCATACAGGGATTCTGGCAGGGGAAATAAGGAATTTAATTCAGGTTTGAGTCCCAAGCTACCCCCTAAATTGTTGTTCACTCACTGATACAACCACAAGAAAGCTTAGCTCTACTAAAGTACCCGGGGTGTTTTCCAACAGCTAGTGGCTGAAAGGTTCCCTATAAAGCACATTTGTTTCAGAGGGGAAAATGCTTTAGCACCAGTCCTGACTGGCTGGGAAAGTTGAACAGACAGCAGTCAATGTAAACCCCTGAAGTCTTCCAATCTCAGATGAGGCCTCTTTGTTCTGCATCAGAATACAGGGGCCACAAAAAGGAGAGATCCACAAAAGCAGAGGCCTTCAGTGAGGAAGCAAGCCAGTGTTGCTATAAACTGCACTATAGCAAATGAGACTTGAGGTAGTGCATTCTTCCCCCAAAGTATTCAACAGGAAAAATCACATGGTACAGTCTGCAAAGCAGATAACCAGGTGGACGGCTGTGCTTTGTTCACTTGCTGTGTGACAGGTGAACAGAAGCGGCAGACAGATTATGGAGAAATATTATGAGGCTTTCCCAAAGGTCACTGTTAGTCAAATTGGGTTTGACAGAGACCTAGTTTATTGCATTTTTTTTTTTATTTTTTTTTTTGCTAGAAACCAAGATTATTTCGTAATATGTAACCCTTGGCAACTGGCTCCGAAGAATACACTGGCTTGTGCCCCTTTCAGAGAATAGTAACAAATTCCTCCACTTTAGCCTTGCATCATAGATTTCTGGTGATACGTCTGTGCTTATTTTTTTCTAATAGCTTATTTACAATGACCTTGACACAAAGAGGAATATTGTACAGAGGGATGAGGTGGAGTATACCATGCAGGGAGCATCATGCTTTTAAATAGTCTTTATGCCCGTACTAGTAACACTAAAAGACAGGTTCAGTGTGGCAGATATTTCTTGTATTAGTTCTTCTGTAATCTTTCCATTCACTTTCCCTCTTGAAGAATATTTGCAGCTGTTGCCCATTGACCTTGGCACATCTGTAATGTGCACCCATTAAAGACAACCTCACCTCTGAGAGAGAAAGCATTGTTATCATCATTTTAGACAGGGGAACTGAGCCACAGAATGATGGCAGCCAATGTTTCTAGAAGTGGCTACTGATTTTTGGCTACTTCTTGCCGATTACTCAAATTAAGACATCTAGGCCCAGATCCTCAGAAGTAACTGACCCCATTGAAATCAGTGGAAATTAGGAACCTAGACACCTTTTGTGGATCTGGGCCCTAGGGATGGGTTTTCAGAGATACTGTGCACTCAGCAGCTCCTGTTGACTGTAAGAGATGTTAATGCTTAACACCTCTTGAAATTCAGACCCTTCCTCTCTCAAACTGGGCACTGAAAAATTGACCCAGAATTAAACACCTATCTGACAATGTAACACAAAGTTACTTATCTGAGGTTCCTTCTCATGGACAGCAATGTTTCATAAGGCAAAGGAAGCTGAAGGATCTCAACCCTGGAACAGGCAGTCAACACCTCATGGGAATTAGCCCAGCAGCAGAATTCAGAAACCTTAATTTGCAAACTCCTACCTCTGACCAGGACACCATATGTCCATGTCCTGTCAACAATCCCTCAGGTTAATGAGGGTCCTTTCCAAAAGCCATTGGCACTGCTGCAAGCACTCAATGGCTTTAACAGAAGAAGAACTCTGTATGGCTCTAAAGTTTGTCTCTTTAACCAACAGTAAAAGACATTATATCACTCCCTTTGTCTCTTTAAAAGTTAAAATCAGAGTTGGCTAAAGAAAATTTGATCAGAAAAACAATGTCCTTGTTATCTCCAAAGCATTACAATATTTGAGCTACAAATAAAATCAGACATGGAGATTGGCCCTATTTAGACTGGATGTTGAAAGGTTACCGTTAATAGATCAAGTACTAGAGATGCTGAGAAAGGGAAATTCATCCTGATGGCCAAGTAGTTCAAACACACACTGCACAGTTCCCCTCTTGCTCAGTGAGATTGCAGCAGCCCTGTTTGTGTGGGCATGGAGAGTCAATGTATTCTTTACTTAAGCTTAGCTTAAAATAAAGAACCCTGCAGTACCTGGAGTTCAGAATTCATTCAGACATCTCCTCCTCCACATGCTCCTGGACGTTTCTGCACATCTCTGCACTGTGATGTAAATCTGGAAAGACACATCATTCAGTAACAATTTAAATAATTGACCTGATGTGAGTTCACCTTCTTTTTGTTTTCTAAACTGTGAAAGCCCCCAGGGCACCTTTAACCATGGCCAGTGACCCCGGTATCTATTTATAGAATTGCCCCAGGGCCTTTCTAGTATCCAACAGCGCACATTGGCTTTCAAAGACTGAATCCTTTTCCCAGTGAAGTGAATGGGAGTTTGGGCTTTGATTTCAATGAGATCAAAGTTTGCCTCTGTGTGGATCAATATTAGCGTGGGATGCCATTGTGCTAGGCACTATATAAATTCAGTGAGACAGTCCCCATCCTAAAGAACTTAAAATGCAAATTTATCAAAATGCACATTTTCAAAGCATCATATAGAGATTTCTTGACTCCCATTAGCATTGCTGAGGTATGTTGCTATATAATACTCACTGATATGGGTGAGGTGTTTGGAGCAATGTTAGAAGTCCAGAAACAAAAACGGAATGATTACAAATATTGAGAGGCTAATTCTAAGGTCAGGTCTACACTACCCACCAAACTGGCGGGTAGTGATTGATCTATGGGGGATCGATTTATCGTGTCTAGTCTAGATGCAATAAATCGATCCCGAGCGCTCTCCCCATTGACTCCGGAACTCCACCACAGCGAGAGGCGGAAGCGGAGTCGACGGGAGGGCAGCAGCGGTCAACTTGCCGCCGTGAGGACGCCCAGGTAAGTCGACCTAAGATATGTCAACTTCAGCTACGCCATTCGCTGGTCAACCCTCCCATCTCCCCAGTATAGATCTGGCCTAACTAATCCAGCAGTGAAACAGGAGCCTTCTCAAAGGACCCAGTTATGCCAACACATACTGCCAGGCATAATGCTTACTGCCATAAGTAGTCTAGTCAACTACATGTGGTTTCAAGCATTCCCCTGCAGCTGTATTTGTGGACCCAGATCCTAAGACTGGGAGAGCCATTTTACATCTGCTTTTATACAGAACTCCACCCAAATAGGTACTGAATTACAAACATGATGTAATCAGGGCAAACACTCATTGGTACTGACAGAGGGACTACGTTACCTAGCAACTTCTAAAATAAGAAGTAATGGGCTTAAATTGCTTCAATGGAGATTTAGGCTAGACATTAGGGAAAACTTCCTAACTGTAAAGGTAGTTAAGCTCCAGTTAAGTTAAGGTTGTGGAATCTCCATCATTACAGGCTTCTAAGAACAATTTAGACAAACACCTATCAGGCATAGTCTAGAATGGATAATACTTAATTCTGCCTCCGTGCAAGGGACTGGACTAGATGACCTCTCGAGGTTCCTTCCAGTTCTGCATTTCTGTGTAACAAAACTATATAACAAAATACTAAAATCAAATTAGCCCTATTGTAGATCACACCAATTCCCCCATCCCTTTTAGTATTCTGATGCAAACCACAAGTGATGGTGGGTGGGGGAAGGGGCTTACTCCTTTCCATCTAGTTATGGAAGCTCAAAGTCTAGGAAATGTGTTTAATTTCACTTCAGATACATGACAACTCACAGAATACACTGGTAAAGAAACCAATAACCACAAACATGAGCGAGACTGGTTTTCCTTTCCTGTGTTTTAATACCACCCACATGGATCATACATTGAATGAGGGTGCATTCTATCATGCAGGAGCAGTATATATTAATAGTCCATGTAATTATGCTATGATGGCTCTTGGCACAGAAAAGCATGAATTTATGTTCCGGCAAAGATCTAAAAGGTGAAAGGAGGAATTCAGTCACCTTGGTGACAGAGACAACACAAGGAAAACACATAGAAAAGAATAAGAAACTAAAGCCTTTCAAAGTCATGAGATATTTGTATTATTTTATTATTTATTTTTAGTCTATCTCTTAAAAACAATGTTTTCACATGCACCAAGGTGACTTATCAGCAAATGGTACCAGGGATACTTCTAAGGGTGGGTCCAATCTCCAAGGAATCTGGAGAAATAGGATTCCGGATTATTTTTCGTACATTTTTTCAAGGAGGACACAGGGGACTGGTAACGAGAGAGTTCTTCATCTCTCAGTCAGTGATTCAAATGTCACCAAGGTCAGTTGTGAGAAAGAGCCATTATCAGCTGACAGCTGATGTGAAATGAGTTTTCACTAAGGGACAGTTGTCTACATCAGAGACAAAGCTGTTACATCCTGTGCTAATTGTGACACCCTCGTTGGTGGTCACAATGCTGGCCAGTCAAGGATTGAGTGAACAGAGAGCCTGACCTCCAGATCCAGAGCAATGACCCATCCAGGGGAGGTTAAGGTACCACAAGGGCTAGTTGGAGAGATGTTAGAAAATTCCACATTAACCAGCCTCTTCCCTTGACAAGCCTATGGGAGGAGGAAGAGAACGGGACAATCTTAGAGTGCTGCTTCCCCAGATGGATACATTTTACAGATAAGCAGAGAATTTTGTTCTCCAGGTCTGCCCCTTTCAAGGTGGCTACATTCCTTTCTGTTGTTATTTTTAAATGGTTGGTGTAACATTTCAGATGGAACCCTATTAGGAACATTTCAGATGGATATTAGGAAAAACTTTTTTACTAGGCGGGTAGTGAAGCACTGGAATGGGTTTCCGAGGAAGGTGGTGGAACCTCCTTCCTTAGAAGTTTTTAAGATCAGGCTTGACAAAGCCCTGGATGGGATGATTTAGTTGGGGATTGGTCCTCCTTTGAGCAGGGGGTTGGACTAAATGATCTCCTGAGGTCCCTTGCAACCCTGTGATTCTATGATTAGGCTGATGATGACAGAGGCCATCCACAATTCTAAAGAAGAATAACCCCTACAGCATGACCTAGCTAGTGGATAGAGCACTAGCCTGGGACATGGCACCTGGGTTTTATTCCTGGCTCTGCCACCTGGATTGACTGTAAGCCAGTCACTTTTTTCTCTGTGCTTCTGTTTCACAGAGTGGAGTAATGACTCATAGACTTTAAAGTCAGAAGGGACCATTATGATCATCTAGTCTGACCTCCTGCACAATGCAGGCCACAGAATTTTACCCACCCATTCCTGCAATAGACCTCTCACCTATATCGGAGCTACTGAAGTCCTCAAATCTTGGTTTAAGGACTTCAAAGTACAGAGAATCCTATAGCAAGTGACCCATGCCCTCTGCTGCAGAGGAAGGCAAAAAACCTCCAGGGCCTCTGCCAATTTGCCCTGGAGGAAAATTCCTTCCCGACCCCAAATATGGCGATCAGCTGAACCCTGAGCATGTGGGCAAGACTCACCAGCTAGACACCCAGGAAAGAATTTTCTGTAGTATCTTAGATTCCATCTCCTCCAACTTTCCATCATATACCACAAGACCGCTCTATTACCATAGTCAAAGATCAATTGCCAAAATTATGTTTTCCCATCACACCATCCCCTCCATAAACTTATCAAGCTTCGTCTTGAAGCCAAATTGGTCTTTTGTCCCCACTGCTTCCCTTGGAAGGCTGTTCCAGAATTTCACTCCTCTGATGGTTAGAAACCTTCGACTAATTTCAAGTCTAAACTTCCTGTTGACCAGTTTATATCCATTTGTTTTCGTGGCCACATTAGTACTGAACTTAAATAATTCTTCTCCCTCCATGGTATTTATCCCTCTCATATATTTATAGAGAGTAATCATATCTCTCCTCAGCCTTCTTTTGGATAGGCTATACAAGCCCAGCTGCCTGAGTTTCCCCTCATAAGACAGGTTTTCCATTCCTCGGATCATCCTAGTAGCCCTTCTCTGCACCTATTCTAGTTTGAATTCATCCTTCTTAAACATGGGAGACCAGAACTGCACACAGTATTCCAGATGAGGTCTCACCAGTGCCTTATATAACAGTACCAATACCTCCTTATCTCTACTAGAAATACCTCGCCTAATGCAACCCAAGACCACATTAGCTTTTTTCACAACCATATCACATTGGCAACTCATAGTCATCTTGTGACCTTCTTCTCTGTTACTTCCAATTGATGCGTCCCCAGTTTATAACTAAAATTATTGTTATTAGTCCCTAAGTGCATGACCTTACACTTCTCACTATTAAATTTCATCCTATTCCTGTTACTCCAGTTTACAAGGTCATCCAGGTCTTCCTGTATGATATCCCGGTCCTTCTCTGTATTGGCAATACCCCCCAGCTTTGTATCATCTGTAAATTTTATTAATACATTCCCACTTTTTGTGACTAGGTCAGTAATAAAAAGATTAAATAATATTGGTCCCAAAACCGACCCCTGAGGAACTCCACTGGTAACCTCCCTCCAGCCTGACAGTTCGCCCTTCAATATGACCCTCTGTTGTCTCCCCTTTAACCAGTTCCTTATCAACCTTTCAATTTTCATATTGATCTCCATCTTTTCCAATTTAACTAATAATTCCCCATGTGGCACCGTATCAAACACCTCACTAAAGTCAAGGTAAATTAGATCCACTGCATTTCCTTTATCTAAAAAAATCTGTTACTTTTTTCAAAGAAGGAGATCAGGTTGGTTTGGCACGATCTACCTTTAGTAAAACCATGTTGTATTTTGTCCCGTTTGCCATTGACCTCAATGCCCTTAACTACTTTCTCCTTCAGAATTCTTTCCAAGACCTTGCATACGACAGATGTCAAACTAACAAGCCAGTAGTTACCCGGATCGCTTTTTTTCCTTTTCTTAAAAATAGGAACTATGTTAGCAATTCTCCAGTCATGTACAATGCCCAAGTTTACAGATTCATTAAAAATTCTTGCTAATGGGCTTGCAATTTCATGTGCCAGGTCCTTTAATATTCTTGGATGAAGATTATCTGGGCCCCCCGATTTAGTCCCATTAAGCTGTTCGAGTTTGGTTTTTACCTCAGATATGTTAATATCTACCTCCATAGTCTCATTTCTGTTTGCCATGCTACCTTTATCCCTAAGATCCTCATTAGCCCCATTAAAGTTAGAGGCAAAGTATTTGTTTAGATATTGGGCCATGCCTAAATTATCCTTAACTTCCACTCCATCCTCAGTTTTTAGCGGACCTACTTCTTCTCTCTTTGTTTTCTTATTTTTATGACTATAGAACCTTTTACTATTGGTTTTAATTCCCTTTGCAAGGTCCAATTCTACTTTACTTTTAGCCTTTCTCACTTTATCTCTACATGTTCTGACCTCAATAAGGTATCTTTCCTTGCTGATCCCTCCCATCTTCCACTCCCTGTTGTGACAAAGCTCCAAGTCTGTACTTGTGGGTCCTGCGCTTCCTGGCAGATTTAGGGGCCACAGAAACTCATCTAGGCCCCAGAGTGACCTCCCTTTCTCAGTATAATTGGCAAGAGTCACCACCTAGTGAGTTGCCTTCATCACAGGCCAGTATGGAAGATGGAAAAGGGGGGAGCCCGGGCCCGCCCTCTACTCCGGATTCCAGCCCAGGGACCCTAATAGTATCAGCTAAGATGGCTGACCTTTTATCCACAAAACACAATACAATTCCCTGGGCTACTTCCCCACAGCAGTCCCTGCTTCTTCAAACTCCACTTCACCCTTACCTCAGGGCCTCCTTCCTTCTGGATGATATGTTGTCCTACACTCAGTCTCACCAACAGCATAACTTCCTTCCACAGCTCCTGACACCCACACCCACCTGACTAACTGGGAGGTTTTTATCTGGTTTCAGCCAGTCCCTGATTGGCTTCAGGTGTCCCAATTAGGCTAGCTGTTTCTACTCCTTTCTAGAAGGTTCTTAATTGGCCCCAGGTGTCTTGATTGGCCTGGAGTAGCCTTTGTTTGGCTATCCAGGAAACAAGGACCTGCACATCTTGAGACTAATATACCTGCCTTCCAGTACTCTCCTATATCCTTCTGGTCTGACTCCGTCACACTGTATGCTTTCTGCTTTTTCTTAATCACGTCTGTGAGATGCTTGCTCATCCACTTTGGTCTACAACTCCTGCCTATGATTTTTTCCCCCTTTCTTGGGATGCAGGCTTCTGATAGCTTCTGCAACTTTGTTTTAAAGTAATCCCAGGCCTCCTCCACCTTTAGATCCACAAGTTCTTCAGCCCAATCCACTTCCCTAACTAATGTCCTTAATTTTTTAAAGTTAGCCCTTTTGAAATCAAAAACCCTAGTCGCAGATCTATTTTTGTTTACCCGTCCATTCAATTTGAACTGAATTAGTTCATGATCACTAGACCCAAGGTTGTCCACTACAACCATTTCTTCTATGAGATCCTCACCACTCATCAAAATTAAATCCAAAATGGCATCCCCTCTTGTTGGCTCATTAACTACTTGATGAAGGAATCCATCAGCTATTGCATCTAGGAAAAGCTGAGCTCTATTACTATTACTAGCACTTTTCTTCCAGTCTATATCCGGGAAGTTAAAATCTCCCATGATCACACAGTTCCCATTAGTATTTACTTCTTTAAAAACATTAAAGAGGTCTCTATCCATATCCACATTAGATCTTGGTGGTCTATAACACACTCCAAGCACTATCCCAGGGGAGGCTTTAGTAGTTTTCTTCTCCAATGCAATTTTTGCCCAGGCAGACTCAGTTTTATCTATTCCATCACTTCTTACTTCTTTACAGTCTACCTCATCATTTATATATACTGCTACTCCACTCCCTTTACCTTTGTTTCTGTCTTTCCTAAACAGGACGTACCCTTCAATACCCGTACTCCAGTCATGACTGCTATTCCACCATGTTTCTGTTATCTCTATAATATTTGGTTTCACTTCCTGCACCAGTAGCTCTAATTCCTCCATTTTGTTACCTAGGTTCCTCGCACTGGTGTATAAACATATTAATTTTTGCTGTTTGCCCTCACTCACATTCTTTACCCGATTAGGCCTGGACATTCTACCACCAGTATGACCTGTTAGGCTGGTATTCACACTGCCCTTCCTCCTTATGTTCTTTTCCCTCCGCATAGCTATATCCTCTCTCACTTCTTTTTCTTTCTTCTCTCTGTTAAAATCTGGCATGGAGATTATCCGGACATCTCCCAGCCGTCTCCCTCTACTTTCTAGTTTAAAGCTCTCTTAATTAGTTGTGCCAGCCTCCATCCTAGAAGTCTATTTCCTTCCCTACTCAGATGAAGTCCATCCCGAGAGAACAATCCTCTGTCCATAAATGCCTCCCAGTGGCTATACATCCCAAAGCCCTCTTTATAGCACCACTCCTGAGCCATCTATTAATAATCATAATCTTGTCATCCCTTTGTTGCCCTCCTCTAGGAACAGGCAGAATTCCACTAAAGATCACCTGAGCCTCGATTTCCTTAAGCATCTTCCCTAGCCTGGCATAGTCTCCCTTAATACGTTCCAGTGAGAATCTATCAGTATCATTTGTTCCCACGTGAAGGATGATCAGTGGATTCTTGCCCGCTCCCTTTAGGATCCTTTTCAACCTCAGGTCTACATCCTGTGTCTTAGTACCCGGTAGACAGCACACCCTTCTATTCTCTGGATCAACTTTGGTTACAGGCCTATCTAATTTCTCACTATGGAATCCCCAATCACATAAATCTGCCTTTTCCTGGTGACAGCACTATTCTCCAGTCTATCCACTGTTCCCTCAGGCTGCAAGTCCTTTCCATTCCTATTCATCCTTCTAATCCTCTTTACCCCATCCTGAATCCCCCTAGGGCTTATCTCCATTGACTCGTCTCCTCTAGGGCTAGCTGCTCTTCTCTTCTTCCTTACCCTTCCACCTTCAATGGCCACCTGCTGTATCCCGTCCTCATTCTCCAACTCTGCAAACCTATTCCCGAGCTCTATTTCTCCTTCACTAGCCCGTCTCTTCCTCTGCCTGGTTCTCTTAGTCACATGCTTCCACTGTCCATTCTCTTCACCCAGCAGTCTCCCCTCAGCATCCTTCACTCCTACTTCCATCTGTAAATCTAAGCTTTTCCCTTCAGCTGCCCCATATCCTTGCTCCATAATCTGCTGGAACCCTCTTCTAAACTCAACCAGACTTTCTATCTGCATCTCCGGTCCTTGGATCTTTTCTTCCATCAGTTCTATCAGGCAGCACTTCATGCAGACGAAATTGTTTCCCCGCGCTCCCTCCAGTATCATATACATGCCACAGCTTCCACATCCAGTCATCTTCATTGTGTCCTCCACTGCTTGGATCATTACCACTGCTGCCTCTGTATCTGTTGTATTCTTCCCACCTAAATCTTGTTAATCTGAGAAACACAGGGGGGAGAAAAAAAAACCACACACAAACCACAAAGAGCAACTTCACCCCAAACTCCCCTTAAGAACTCCCACTCAAACTCCCCTGTTTGCAGCCCTGTTAGCTGGCTCCTGTGCCCCTGCAGCTGTGTGATACTGATACTGACTTCCTTTGAAAACTCGTTGAGATCCACTGATGAGAAATGCTAGAGAAGGCTTCATGGTCTTATTATTGGTGATCTGTGCCTATGGTAAGACCACAGCAAGTATGTCGACATACCAAGCAAGAACAGAAGCTGCTGCTTCTGCTCCAGAGTTTAACTATAAAGTGAGATAAATTTTCATAGTACAGATGCAGTCAGTAGAGAAGATATAGTATTTCAGCTATAAGGATTTTTAAGCCTTTAAGAGGAAAAACATAATGGGACAGCTCTACGGCTGGTATGAGTCACTATATCTTATTTCAGTGGCGCTACATCAGCTTTCATCAGCTAATGACTTGGTCAACCTGAAAATCTCACAAGAGTAACAGACAGTACAATACACACGAGCAAGCCCCCTAAGTTCCTCTATATATAGTTAGTCACTAAAATAAGAGTCCCTCCAAGACTTACTTTCAAGTACCAAAGCTCAAAATGGCTTCCACAGCCTGAGCTGAGCCTGAAGCCTGCATTTCATAGGACCCCTAGACTCTGCCCCCTTCCCAGCTCCTTTGATAAAAAGTGATTTAGAGGCCACTGGTCTCTACCTGAACTGTTTCAGGGAAGCAGGCATGGTGTGCATCTCCATCTCATGCTTACCTTTTTAGGTAAGAATAAATATTTCCTGGTCTTGTTTTGTTCCTGAAATCAGTTTGGCTGGATCTAATGTTGAGGAGAAACACAACCCCACCCTTTTGTCCTGGGTGTAAAAGAACAGAGAGGCAACAGACAGGCATCTCGTTCACTACACAACGCTGTGTACTGTCCAGCCTGTGCACTGAAAGAGGCGGGAGTCTTGTGGAAAATACGTGGTCATGTAACTCGAGACCATTGTATCATGCATACACCTTAGGGGAGCAAATTAAGATGGCTAAGGCATTAATTCTGACATTTCCTACTGTTTTTGAGAGCTTGACCCTCATACAAAAATGTTTCAACATATTTAGACTGCAATTTTCTATTTTTTTTTTCAGGAAAAAATTCTATTTGTGTGTAACAGTCTCTTTCCTACCTACCTCTTTATAAGCAGGGTTTGAATTCTAAACACAGGCCTGTGGCACTTGAGTTTAAGGGTCAATCATGGTAGATGACATTAGGAGTAGGCTGTTATCCTCTGTGGAGAGACTGTAAAATGCGCTGAAGAAATGGCTTATTCTGCATATACATGAATAACTTCATTTTACAGTAGGATGACCAGATGTCTCAATTTTATAGGAACAGTCTTGATTTGGGGGTCTTTTTCTTATATAGGCTCCTTTTACCTCCCATCCCCTGTCCCAATTTTTCACATTTTCTGTCTGATCACCCTATTTTATAGACAACAGAGCTCAATATTGTATTTAGGTGTGGCAGATTTTTGAAGGGTCGGTTTAATTCAATGGCTGTTACTTTGCTGTATTAAGCATCTCCTTTCTGTTTCCATGTTGTTTAACCTCAGTAGGCTAAGAGGCCTTGCTTAGGAATTAGGGGTGTAATTAATGCTAATCAGTAGAAGTGAGACTTGCACTCATGATCTTATCTGGCCTAGTTGTCTGTGTTTTCCCCCAGCCCAAACTACCACAGGTTATCTCTATCGCTATCCGTCTCCTCCACTGTTTTTTGTCTGTGTCTTGCTTGGGGCAGTACTTTGTGACATGGTGAAGTGAGTTTCTGGGATGGTACCTGTGCTGCTACTAGTAGCAAGCCAGGAATGAGCCGTACTGAGCTACTGATGGGAGCTGGCAATTTTTCAAAAGTTAATAACTTACCCAAATCTGAATGGTTGTCAGCAAAAGGCATTTCTGTTGGTAAAAAGTTGTATGTCGATTGTATGTGTGATATGTGTATAATGCCTACAGAAGGATTAATTCCTAAAGGCAGAAGCTTTCAGAAGATGCTAGAAACCAGTGTCATGTCCCCATGGTATAAGCAGACAAAGTGAGTCTGTTTTTAATAATACACTATTTCTTCCATTTAATCAGTGGATTACACTGTCATTTGATAACCTAGTTTAGGGGTGGAGTTCTCTGAGGTCCAAGAACTTCTGTCCTGTAATATAGCTTAGTGAGCTGCTTCTGATACTCAGATACTTTTCCTAAGGGTACGTCTATACTACCTGCTGGATTGGCAGGTAGTGTTCGATTTATCGGGGATCGATTTATCGCGTCTCGTCTAGATGCAATAAATCGATCCCCGAACATGCTCCCCATTGACTCTGGAACTCCAGCTCTGCAAGTGGAGTAAGCGGAGTCGACGGGGGAGCCACCACAGTTAACTTGCCGCTGTGAGGACGACCAGGTAAGTCGACCTAAGATACTTCGACTTGCAGCTGAAGTTGCAGATCTTAGTTCAACCCCCCCCCTCGTGCAGCCTAGGCCTAAGTCACCAATAGACTGGTTGCCTTTGCTTTTGACAGAACATTGTATTCCATTCCATGTCTGTATCTCCTAGTGTCTGTTCAGCATGCTCAAAATGAAATGGGCAGCATTTGTCAAGCCCTCCCTCAACACGAAATGCTTCGGCATTCCGGAATCAAAACCATGTCGCGTCAGGCCAAGAGACTGAAATTCAACACTCTGATTTTCCAAATGGAAAAGTCCATGGAAATTGATCTCCCCAAAAACATTGATTACAACTGCATTTTATTGTTCATCATTTTTCAGCCAGCCCTATCCAGGTTACTATAGTAGCACCCAAAGGCGCCGATCAGGATCAAAGTCTCATTGTGCTAGGCATTGTCTAAACACATGAGAAGACACATTCCCTCCTCCAGAGAATGCACAGTCTAGTTTAGTTTAGGCAAATGAATCCATTGAAAGTTTTTTACTCATTCAACTATGTTACAATGAAGGCTTTCATCTCTACCTCTTGTGTGTATTCCCATGTCATACCCTCTGCTTTCAAAGGCTTAGGTTTTCCTTTAATTGTGTGTTGAGGACAGCCTTTGTTTCTAAGCCTTTAATAATGGATTTTTCTTCTATGCTAAAAGAAGAATTTGTCTCTCTTCTGGCTTGTCTCTTAAAACCAAAGTGACAGTTCCCTCTTCTGAACGAAATTTACAAAGCTTACTTTTTAATTTTCAAGAGCCAGCGGGTGGGGAGGGGGGGCCCCTAAGCATTTCAAACAGTGCAGCTAGGGGAAGGTTTAATGATCTAGAAACATAAAACTGCAAAATCTCTGGGTCACTCAACATTAGTCACACTAAACTGCAGTTGTTCTAGATGGAGCCCTGCCAAAAGTGCGGGAGGATGAAGTAGTTTTTAGTCAGTTTGCTGCAAGCTTGGCCACCCTGATTCCTCCACTTTGCATTTGAAAGTGACATGCAAGTCCCTCAGCTGCCAGCCCCAAACTCCCCTCTCCCAGAAAGCCCAATAAGGCTCCCCGTCAATGCTGGTTCAGATCTTCCTGGCCTTTCTCATGAAAGTGGGTAAGAGGCAAGCCCCTGCAACCTGCCCCCTCCTCCTATTCCCAACAGACCTTGCGTTCCCCTTACCCTGCAAATGGCTTAGGTCTGGACAAGGAAGTGCAATCTCCTCCCAGCAGCGGGAAGAGAAGCCTGAATCTGTGTGTGGCGATTGTGTGTGCATTTAGGGCCATGCCCACACTCTGATTTCCTCTGCTTGTGTACATCCTTGAATATACATAATACACGTACATAGCGCAGATGAAAGGAAACCGAGACAAGAGACTAGCTGAGAAAATCAAGTCAGGCTTCAAAAAAATTCAGACACTTTTCAAATTTGGATTCTGTTTATTTTTCTTCTGGTTTCTGAGCCTGTTGGGTGCATTTTGGTCACATATTCAAGCTTTGCTCAGCAATCGTGAGAGCTAAAAATATTTTTAATGACAGTTGAGTTTCTCATGTAATGAGATGACTGGAGCTTTAAGAAAAACACCACATCATGAGACGTGATCAGATCATAAGAGTAAACAGTGGTATCTTGTGGCCGTGAGAGCTGTAGTCTAGGTCAGCTCTTGTGAAGTTCAGTCTTTTGTAATTACAAGTTTCCCTCATTAGTTGGCAGTTTCATTATTCCAGGGCACTGCTGTAGCCATCGCTGTGAGAGGATAGGTGATCTTGCAGGTACCTAGGGCCATTCCTTGGAGAGTCTTGAAGGGGCAGATCTTGAACTAGACTCTATTCAGTGGGAAACCAGTGCAGAGTGGAACACTCGGGTGAATGCAATCATGGTGACCTATGCTGCTCTGCAGACAGGCATTTTGCAGCAGCTGGCATTGATTCAGGGTGCATGGCTTCATTCCTAGACATGAGGTCCAGTAACCACTCCTGGAGGTTAGAAATGTCTAGTTGCAGCCAGTATCAAGCAGAGTGCCCCAAAGGTCAGTCCTGGGGCCGGTTTTATTCAGTATCTTCATTAATGATCTGGAGGATGGTGTGGCCTGCACCCTCAGCAAGTTTGCAGATGACACTAAATTGGGAGGAGTGGTAGATATGCTGGAGGATATGGATAGGATACAGAGGGACCTAGACAAATTAGAGAAATGGGCCAAAAGAAATGCGATGAGGTTCAACAAGGACAAGTGCAGAGTCCTGCACTTAGGACGGAGGAATCTCAGGCACTGCTACAGACTAGGGACCGAATGGCTAAGCAGTAGTTCTGCAGAAAAGGACCTAGGGGTTACGGTGGACAAGGAGCTGGACATGAGTCAACAGTATGCCCTTGTTGCCAAGAAGGCTAATGGCATTTTGGGCTGTATAAGTAGGGACATTGACAGCAGATCAAGGGATGTGATCATTCCCCTCTACTCAGCATTGGTGAGGCCTCATCTGGAGTACTGTGTCCAGTTTTGGGCCCCACACTACAAGAAGGATGTGGAAAAATCGGAAAGAGTCCAGCGGAGGGTAACAAAAATGATTAGGGGTCTGGAGTACATGACTTATGAAGAGAGGCTGAGGGAACTGGGATTGTTTAGTCTGCAGAAGAGAAGACTGAGGCGGGATTTGATAGCTGCTTTCAGCTACCTGAAAGGAGGTTCCAAAGAGGATGGATCTAGACTGTTCTCAGTGGTACCAGATGACAGAACAAGGAGTAATGGTCTCAAGTTGCAGTGGGGAAGGTTTAGTTTGGATATTAGGAAAAACCTTTACACTAGGAGGATGGTGAAGCACTGGAATGGATTACCTAGGGAGGTGATGGAATCTCCTTCCTTAGACGTTTTTAAGGTCAGGCTTGACAAAGCCCTGGCTGAGATGATTTAGTTGGGGTTGGTCCTGCTTTGAGCAGGGGGTTGGACTAGATGACCCCCTAAGGTCCCTTCCAACCCTGATATTCTATGAGTCTATGAAAAGTAATGATTGGCATCCTGATCTGAATCCCCCATCTGGGCTCTGATACTGCAGTAGTGAGCACTGTATTCAATACCCATAGAAAAGCAGAGCTGAATTTTGTAGCCTGATCCAGTCTTTTTTCTTTTTTTTTTTTAAGCAAAATCCCAGACGGTGGCTTTCACTGCATTAATTATTAAACGAATAGGAGAGCAACCTTCTGTCTAGCTCAGCTGGCATTATATGAAAAAGAGCCAAAGTCAGTCAGTCAAAAACCAGCCATCCAGCTAGCAAGTTGCTATTGCTTTCAAGAAGTCCAACCTATCTGCTAGCCTTTGCCTTTTTGGAGTATCCTGATACTTACTGGAGAACTTCGTCTTATTGCTTGTTTAAAGGCGAAACCATCTACAGCCTGTTCAGTAACTGCTGGGACAGGCCCACAAATCTGGCACTGTTGTGACTGATCCCGGTTTCCACTGTTTTCAAAGAACAGTCCGGGGGTGCTTCTTGCCATATGCCTCTCACATTTAGCCCCCAGGGCTCTCTGTTCCAACACAGTAATGTGGAATGAATTGCTAGACGATCCAAAAAGGACTGTCTTAAAAGTTAATCCAAAAAATACGCGATGCCCATTAGCATTCAAGAGTTCAGCTTTCTCATTCTCCAGGAGGAGAAGACACGAAAGTAACTTCTCTCTAGGCAGAGCAACTAAGGAATGGAGAGGACAAAATAAAGAACCACCAGGCTCCTTGTCCAGAGAGCCTTAATTTCAATAAAGGAGACAATAAGATGTCCAGAGGGCAGAGAAAGCTATGACAGGGATATTGTTCCATACACAAGCTGTTGCCTTGGTGTTGGACAGTCATGTCCCTGAAAGCTGCAGCATGTGCTGGAAAAGGGATCCAATAATTACACACCAGATGGGGGTGCTAGAAAGCCAAAAAATTCTTCTGCCAAGTCCATAAAAGGTTTATTTGGGTGAGATGAAGTCATTTCCATGGCTTGCTTTCATAGGCAGGGGTTTGTAACAGTTGATAAGTAGTTAAATCCAGCATCACTTTCTGTTGCTCTAGAAACACAGCCTTACACTAACGTGCTTACTAGAGCTAGTTAGATTATTCAGGGTGATCTTGGATGTAACTCTGCTCTGAACTCTGTTAGAGCTCCACATTGGTTTTTCTACGTGTGGAGCTAGAATATAAAAGCAATCAGTGATGCCAATAGATAATATTCCATCCCTCACAAAAGTAAAAACAAGTCCTGCTTGGCCAGTGGGCTGGTTCATGGGACATGGGTGATGTCCTTTGCAGAACATCCCTTCATACCCTCTGTAACTTCAAATGAGCCTTGAACACCCCCTTCCACTTCTTCCCCTCTTTAACTGAACCCATCCTGAGTGGATGTTCACTAACACACATTAAAATCCCAGCGTAGAACAGGCAAAATGCAGTTTTGACCAATGTCAGCTGGTCAAGGTAATCCCTACCAGAAGCCTTAGCCTTGGAACACCTATTCTCCTTGACATGACCTGAAGGTGGGATTTCCTAACGGAGTCAGGGGTCCATCTCCCATTGACTGTGAATGGGAGGTGGGTGCCTGACTGGCTTAGAAGCTTGTCTTCATAGGTCTACCTCACAGCCATCTCCATTCCTTGACCACATTTGTGCTTTCTGGCTCTAAGAGGAATGAAATGCTTACAAACAGAATTGAAAACCTAAGCTTGCTGTAAGACCCTACTAACGTCCTATCCCCGATCTGTAGCACTTCATTCATCCTTGAGAAATCAGGCGACTTCTCAGGCAGAACATGCAGCTGGCGCCTACAGGACAGCTCCTCGGTTGGCTGGTGTTGATCTAGCTCTGCTGACTTCAGTGGGGCAATGCCATTTCGTACCATCTGGAGATGTGACCTGACACCGCTGGCATTTAGTTAGTTCTTAAATTGTCTCTTTTTTTTAATAGTTGGCTGGGCTTCCAGCGACATTTACCGCATGTGAAGAAATGCTGTTTTGGGCCAGGAGACCAAGTCCAAGGGTACATCTACACTGGGGCTACAGGTGTAGTTTCCAGCTTGGATAGACATACTAGCTTTGATCAGACTAGCATGTGAACCATAGCAGCAGAGCTGTGGTAGGATGGGCTAACTGCCACAAGGACAATCCAGTCTGAAGCCTTGGGCATCTACTTGGGATGGGTTCCCACTTGCAGCGCTGTGGCTTTGCTTTTATTTTTAGTGTGTTAGCTCAATCAAAGCTAGTGTGGGTATGTCTACCTGACTTGGAAATTATGTCTCCATGTTCAGTGTAGACATACCCAAAGCACTTCCTTTACAATTGCTTGAGAGTAGAGACTCACCCTAAACCTTTTCACTAGGATGGTGGTGAAGCACTGGAATGGGTTACCTAGGGAGGTGGTAGAATCTCATTCCTCATAGGTTTATAAGGTCAGGCTTGACAAAGCCCTGGCTGGGATGATTTAGTTGGGGTTAGTCCTGCTTTAAGAAGGGGGTTGGACTAGATGACCTTCCAACCCTGATATTCTATGATTCTATTCTATCATTAAGCACAGACAAACCCATCCATTTATATCCAGATCTCTGCTTTGAGGGAGCTGGAAAAAGCATCCAGAGTGTTTGCATGCAAACAAGCATGGTGATGTGAATCTAGAAGCAGAGCTTCCACATACAAATTTTCCAAAAGGAAACTTCTAAAACAGGGGTGGGCAAACTTTTGGGCCTGAGGGCCACATCTGAGTTCTGAAACTGTACGGAGAGCTGGGTAGGGAAGGCTGTGCCTCCCCAAACAGCCTGACCCCAGCTCCCTATCCACCGCCTCCCACTTCCTGCTCCTTGACTGTCCCCCTCAGAACCTCCCACCCATCCAAACCACCTGCTCCTTGTCCCCTGACCAGCCCCTCCCAGAACCCCCCACCCCAATGGCTCCTCCAGGACCCCAGCCCCTATCCAACCCCTCTCCCCCAGCTCCCTGTCCCCTGACTGCCTCAATCCTATCCATACTCCTGCTCCCAACAGGCCCCCCAGGACTCTCACGTGTTATCCAACCCCCTTCACCCCCACCCACCGTTCCTGGTCCCTGACCGCCTCCCCTCCCAGAACCTGCGCCCCTGACTGCCCCTTGGAACTGCGCTCTCAGAACCTCCCTGTCCCCTGATTGGCCCCTGGCACCACCTGCCCCTTGTCCAATCACCACCCCCTCGCTCCCTGCCCCCAACCATGCCGCTCAGAGCACCGGGACTGGTAGTCGCACCACCCGGCCGGAGCCAGCCACACCGCCATGCAGTCTAGAGCACCAGGGCAGGCCAGCAGCTCTCGCAGCCACGCTGCCCAGCAGGAGCTCCCAGCCCTGCCTCCCAGAGCGCTGGCGGTGCAGTGAGCTGAGGCAGGGAAGAGGGGACAAGCAGGGAGGGGCCGAGAGCTAGCCTCCCCAACCAGGAGCTCAAGGCCAGGCAGGAAGGTCCCATGGGCCATAGTTTGCCCACCTCTGTTCTAAAACATGCAAATGATTCATAGATTCCAAGGTTAGACATGACCTTTGTGATCACTTGGTGTGACCTGTATAACACAGGCCAGAGAACTGTCCCAAAATAATTCCCAGAGCAGATATTTTGGAAAAATATCAAATCTTAATGTAAAAATAACCAGTAATGGAGAATTCACCACTACCTTTGGTAAATTGTTGCATTTAGTTACTAACAGAGTTAATTTATACCTTATTTCCCATCTGAATTTGTCTGGTTTCAATTTCCAGCCATTGGATCACATTAGACCTTTCTCTGCTAGATCAAAGAGTCCATTATTAAATATTTGTCCCCCAGGGAGGTAGTTCTTGATTGTAATCAAGTCACCCCTTAACCTTTTCTTTGTTAAGCTAAATAGACTGAGCTCCTTCAGTCTGACACCATAAAGTAGGTTTTTCTAATCCTTTAATCCTTCTCAAAGCTCTTTCCTGATCACTCTCCAATTTATCAACATCTTTCTTGAATTGTGGGCCCCAGAATGGGAAACAGTATTCCAGCAGTGGTCACACCAGTGCCAAATTCAGAGGTAAAATTACCTCTCTGCTACGACTTGAGATTCCCCTGTTTACACATCCTGGGATTGCATTAGCTCTTTTGGCCCAGCATCAGGCCTATAATTACTCAGGTTCTCCCATTTTTTAAACTTGGCACATTAACTTTCTTCCGGTTGTAATGATTATCACATTTCTGAAGCTAATATCTGGGCAACTCCCTACATACACCAGTCCGGGATGTCCAAAGCCTTGAACAGCTCTCTCTGGTCTCTCAGAGCTACTTACTTAAAGGGTCAGATGCCAAGCGATTAGAGGATGACTCCAGCACTCTGCTGTATGTAGGCTTGGCAAATTTTGATTTTTAGTTTTTAATGTGAATGGAGAATTTTTATGTTGAAATAAACATTTGTTCCATTTTGATTGATTTTTAAAATGTTCAGTTGTGGGAAATAATGGGAGGGCTTAGAGAATTATTTAATGACAGTAGATGTCGAGATTCAACAAGTTAAAGCTTTATATCTCATAAAACATACATTGTTAACACCAAATGTCAAAACATACCAAGTAAATAGTCTTAAATCAAACTCTTAAGTTCTCAAGCAGCATTTTTATTATTTACCTGGTTGTCAATTTCAATTATTATTATTGGTGGCAATATCTTTTCATTGGTTTGGGTGTGTACAGTGAAACTGACATTTGCTGTCATTTACCAATTAAAAATCACGTCCTTCCGAGCCAGGTAAACTCATGCTAATTGCCCTTGCGCGTGTTTTTCTGCTCATCACTTTGCAAATATCCCTGTGTTCAATACTACCAAGCAAATGAGTCTCTCTAATTCTTGTCAGAGCCAACATAGCACAGTTGTGTGTCTGAATTTAAGCTGCAGAAAATACAGAGTGGAATTACAGCTTAAAGTGCTTAAAAAGGCACAATGAAATGAATAGTAGAGCAAGAAAGGAAGCGCATTGCTGAGAAAGCATTCCTCAGAGGCCAGTTTTGAGAGTCATTCCTCATTAGCCCTTTAAGGCCCTGTGGCTGAAAGATACCCCAGATATTTACTCACCTATATCAGCTTTTTTGGACTGTCTTGTGTTTTATGTTATGTTCATAGCATACCAACAAAGAATGTAGATAAAAACATACAATACTCTTGCCGGACAGTTGCAACGTACCACTGCTTTAGTTCTTAGAACTCAAAAACATAAAGAGCAGCCTGCTTTCTCTTGCCCTGCCTTACTCTAGACTGGCTTTCTGCAGATTGAATATGGCTAAACTCAGATTGCACAAATCCTTACAGAACCCCAGTCTGCAATCAAGACCAGAAAACCCCCTAAGATTTAAAGTTGCAGTTTGTAATTTTTTGTCAATACATCACAGCTTTGTAAGATTTCCACAATTTTATCTTACAACAAAGAACTAGTCATTCACAATGAGGAAAGAAAGCTTGAGAGCCATGAAGGACCTGCTGGCCTTAAACCAATCCCCTATCCCCCAGCTGGTTATGACAGATGCATCAGAGTTTCTAGCTTGCTCACATGGGCAGGTAGAATCCATTCCCCACCAGTTCATACAAATTCTAATTATCCAGAGCCTATGGGTCACCTCCTTGGCTAGTGTATCATTAATAGATTTTAGGGCCAGAAGAGACCACTGTGAAAAGTCTAGTCTGGTCTGTGTAATACAGGAAGTCAGAGAACTCCCCCAAAATAAGTCTGGGACACATGCCAGGATATATGCCCACTTTTGTCAAAACAGTGGGGTGCAAAGGAAAGTGCAGGGGGAAGCAGCGATGCCAGCCCTGTGCAGGGAGGGAGGCAGATCTCAGGTGGGGGGCATACAGAGCCTGGGTGAGCCATGACACCAGCCTCACGTGAGGAGGCTTGGGCTGGCCTCATGCATAGGGCAGAGGGGGGCCTTGGGTGGGCCCCGTAAGGGCAGGAGGCAGGCAGGGCTTGGGCCGGCTCTGTATGGTGCCTCATCTTCCCTTTGGCAACTAGAAGGGTACTGTTTTGCTCTTTGTCAGCCCTTTGATAACATGAAGGACTATGTGATGTTGCACTCTGTATGTTTTATGGAAATATGTTTATGTGTGAATATGGTGTAACTGGAATATGCTTTATGCAAAAGGCCTCTTGTAAAGTATCATTACAAAGCTTAGGATCTACTGAGTGTGCTCATCCTATTTGTTTGCATGTATTATTTCATGTCTAGAGTTAGGAGAATAAGATATAAACTTGTATTACTGATGTAAACATGTTAAGTGGAAGCCATTAAGGGTGGTTCAGAATCAATTAATGGTGTGAATTGGTTTGTTTACCTGCAAGCCTTCCTGTGTGCGCCTGTGTACCAGCCCATTGGTAATGAAAAATAAGGTCTCACAGGACATGTGACCAGGAATCCATTTTAAATCTGGTACTTTTCCATTTAGAAGGAGGGGCGGGGACCAAGAGAGACAAAAGATTCCCGCCTGGTGCCAAAGCTATAAAAGGGGGTGAAGGAGGACAAAGAAGGCCCCAGTCATGAGAAAGCCCCTGATTTTCACCTAAGATGCCTGCTGGAACTAATAAGGGCTGTACCAGGGGACAGGATTGGGCCCAGACTGGGAAGGAGTCTAGTGTGTGAAAAAAGCTTATTAGAACATCTCTAAGGGTGAAGGAGACAGGCTCTTCTCGGGAGTGGACCAAGACTGGAAAGACCTACCCCAAGTCCTAAGCTCCATCTTCCTCTCCAAATGTAAGGCATATTTCTCTGATCTTGTGTTCAATATAAGCACAGCACAACCGATATATATTTCAAAGACACCCTACCAAAACAAGGAACTCCACTGCACATACTTCTTCCTTTGAGGAGAGGATGAGAGACCAAATAATATGTGATACATGTGTTGTCACATTGCTTAATGCACTATTGGAAGGTGATGACTGGAGCATATAAACCTACAGAGAACAGAAGACTAGCCTGTGAGATGCAGTGTCCCAAGTAGCCATTTCTAAAACTCTTCAATCTGAGTCCTCAGCCCCTGCAGTGCACCTGGAGTTATGGCCCTCAGGAATACTTCCACCCTCTTAAAGCCAAGCTCCAGGTGCCCAGTTGGGAGGGGAGCTTCAGGAGTCATCCTCACTCATTTGTGTGACCTTCTCTCATGGTGGCACGTGACACCTTGAAGGAAGCCCAGAGGGGTGCGGAAGAGGGGGGCCTTGCCTCTGCCCCCAGAGCCATGCAGAGGGCATATGTGGGGCGTAGTAGGGACTGGATTCTTTCCTGGCCTTCGTCTTCTGTCAGAGGACAGGACTGCAAAAAGTCCCATCTCTGTCACGTGACAGTGTCCATTGACTATTGGACAGCATTCTGCGTTCCCAAGAGTGGGCTGGCCACGGTGGTGCCTGAAAGTCCATGGGAAGATATTGCATGTAGTCACATCTTTGGCTTATGCACGGAATGCCGGCACGGCCAACGTGTGTGCACATATTTCATATGGAAAGCAAGACCCCGTTTTAGCTGCATGGTTTTGTTGTGTAACGGAGGTTGCTGCTGGAGTACAGGTACACTGAGTAACTGAACTGGGTGGCTGTCATCACCCAATGACAAAAATATTGCCCCTGCTTAGGCACAGACCCGTGAATGAACCTTTCTGCTTTTTATGAATGTTGCAATAGGCTCTTCAGGACAGACATGCAAGGGAGGCAATAACCTGTTAAATGATGCTTGGAGGTCTGAAGCGGAGAGCAGCAGTCTTCTTTCATCGCCACGCTGCATAACATCAACTCAGATCACACCAACGTAATCCATCCCCCAAGCAGTGCATATGAATGAGAAGAGGAAACGTTATCACTATGGTGACACATTCTTGTGAGACCCCAATCTGGATTTATTGAGGTAGTAAAACCTGCCGTATCTAGACTGCAGCTGAATAGAAGGCTGCAGTTTATAATGCTACCAATCTGGCACCTTTCATGAGTACTAAAGATGTACTTCATTTTTTTAAAAGTTAAATTAGTGGGCATATCTGTGAACCAGCTGCTAATATTGTGGTCTGCTATTTACCATCAGCGCTTGGCAGCGGTTGTATTCATCTTGCATATGACTTTTATTTCAGTAATCATGAAATAGATCACCTATTTTAATCAGCCTAGTCTTGTAACGTTCCTCCTCCATACTCCAGGCCAGATTCTGCTGCTCTTGTTCCAGTAAGGAGTCCCGTCAGCATCAGTAATCAGGGTTAATTAATTAATTTCTGGAAGCACTATTCCCAAGGGCTTCACTGTCGGGAAGTTCTTGTCATATCACATGAAGGATGCTTGTTATAGTTACCAACTGACCAGTGCTTTGCTATCCCTGTTGTCTCCCTCGTCTTTGCTAGGCTGTGGTTCCAAAGGATATAAACATTAGGGGCTGGTCACACTAGCAGGGAGGGTCAACCTAAGATACGGCAGCAGCAGCAGTTGGCAGTGGGCTCCCCCATCGACTCTGCCTTGTGCCTTTTGGCGAGCTGGAGTTCCGGAGTCGAAGGGAGTGCCTCTGGGGATCGAGTTATCGTTTCCTGATGAGACGCGATAAATCGATCCCCAATAGGTCGATCTCTACTCGTCGATCCAGCCGGTGGTGTAGATGAGGCCTAGGAGCCAAATTCAGAGGTGGGTCAAGTTACACCAACTTAATCTTCCAGCTCTGCACCCTTCATTAACTTATACCACTTCTTCTGCCTCCACAACCTGGAAGCTACACCAGCTTACACCCCACTTCTTCAAAGACTTCTGCAGATGTCCAAGAACAATGGAAGGAACTTCCTTAACACACAACATGTGTGTTTCTGCAGCACCTGGCACAGTGGTGCTCTGGTCTTGGCTGGGGCCTCTGGACAGCACTCCTGTAATACAAATGGACATGTTTGCAGAGCTTAGATTTCCTTAGGCCTCAGGGAAGGGGGTGAAAGTGTGTCTATCACAGCATAACTGAGTGTAAGGAGGATTGAAGCCTCGAGGCTCCAGGTCACTCCCTACGGGCACACCCCGTGCCTACACGGGGCAACCAGCAGCATCAGAGCCGAAACTATTACTTATTTGTAGCTCACCACCCCAAGGGAGATCAGGGCACCATTGTGCTGAGTGCTTTTTCAGGCACATACGTGGGAGGCAGTCTTTGCCCTGAAGAGTTTGCAGTCTAAAGAGACCAGCCGCAGGTAGGGAAGAGATACAATATGGTGATGGCTGGCCACTGGCATGTTAGTGCTGTGATTTGTTGTTGTTGGATTTTTTGTTTCTCTTTTTGCGGTGTGGAGGGTCAGATTTTGTTGGAAGCAAGCGAACTAATCAGAGGAACGGAGAAAGAAAACTCGGAGAAAAGGGAAGAGGGGGAGGTAAGAGGAAGTTCCAATGAAGAACAAATCAGCAGAGGGGAAATTTGGTAAGGAGCTTTCCAACCAGAGATGCAGAAATATGCCTATGAAAGATCTGATTCAATCTGAAATTACAATGCTTCTGTAAATGTGTTCCATGGGGCGGCCTCTTCCCTGCTAGCAGGCAGGACATGAGCTCCCCAAGGGCAAGGAGGAGCTAGCTCAGTTTGTGCTGGAGGGAGCGGAGAAAGCATGGGACTTTGATCACTGCTTCTAGGCAGGTTTTAACACACTGAATTTTTCTCAGCTAAGTGTAGTTCTGGTCACTTGCTTTGTGCTTTTTGTTGCAATCTGCACTCCCTCCCTGAGATCTGTCCCCCTCTCCTGCTTCTGCAGTCCAGAGCTCTCTGGGCAGACCACTTCCCAAAGGCCTGTATGTGTAAGGGGACTGTAATCCCCTTCCTAACACTCAGTAGGGTGTTTTGATTGTTAGCTCCCAGAACCAAAGCGGGAGGGTTGATGGGCAATGAGGACCCAGAGACTGACAGTCCCCAGGAACAATGGTGAGAGGCCAATGCTCCAGGTCAGCCTGACTGACAGGGTGGGCAGGCTTATCAAGGAGTCAGGAGGGCAGGGTGGGTCACGTCCTCCGTGTGAGCTGGAATTGCCTGGGTCAGACAGAGTGGGGCCGAGCTAAGGAGAGAGCAGAGGCCAGAGCTGAGCTGGGCCAGCTTCAGAGGGGGGCCAGAGAAGCAGCCCAAAGAGACAGACCCTGCGCTGGGAGCAGAGCTGCAGCCCCAAGGCCAGAGCACAGCCCAGAGGGAGCAGACCTGCCCTGGGAGCAGCTGCAGGAACCAGAGCCAGAGGGGCCAGAAAAGCAGCCCACAAAGCAGGTCAGTGCTGGGGGCAGAGACCCACAGGAGCTGCCTGCAGAGCAGAGCTGTCCTGGGAGCAGAGCTGTAAAAGCCAGAGCCAGGGGGGCCAGGGCAGCAGCAGTGCTGAAGCAGAGTGGAGCTGAGACAGAGCAGTGGAGCTGGAGCAGTTCAGAGCCTGAGAGCGTGTGGCCCTCACCAGAGGAAGTGTCCAAGTCACAGCATCCCTGCAGCACAGCTGAGGAGAAGGCCTGAGACCTACAAGGAATAGACTGTGAACTGTCCTGACATTTGCAGACACTGGTTTGGAGGTTCCCTGCTACCACAGAGCAGGGTCTTGTGTTTTCTCTAACCTTTCTAATTTTTCCTTATTCATTTTTAAGATACATTGTTGATTAAATAATTTGCATTTGCTTTAAGTTGTATGTAATGATCAGTGTGCCAGGGAAGCACCCCGGAGTGGGGACACCCTAGCCCCTGACCTAGGTGACAACAGCAAGGTCTGGGGTTGAGCCCCCCCAGGAATCCTGGGCCCAGCCTTGTTGGGGTTACAAGGACTCCACCAGACAGGAGAGTGGAAGGGGAGCCCTTAAGGGCAGGGAGGCTTCTGGGTAAAGGAAATGGGAGCGAGGACTCAGATCCTTCCGTTAGCCCATTTCACCGGGGTCATGCAGAAGCCAGGAGAGTTCCCCCACAATAACGAGACTATTCCCTCCGCTTACATATGCCCTGAGGGTAGGTAGAATTTAGCACTGATGTCAGGCTGTGGGGTGGGAAGAAAGCAGGCTTAGGGGAGGGGGTCTGGTATGAGCGGAGATGCATGGAATGGAGAGCAGAGCCCTGCTGTTTCTCAGGGAATGAGCTTTCTTGCTTCACTGGAATTTCCCGAACACCCTCTGGTAACCAGTGAAGGCACAACTTAGCCCACTGAGGCAGGCCCCTGCCTGAGGGAGAGGCAGAGTCTCGCTGCCCTAGGGAGAATACTGGAAAGTAGAGGTACTCCCAGGTGCAGGAGGGGGCATGCACACCCCATCCTATCAACAGCTGCAGCATACACTGCCGGACAGCCAGCTGGGCTGGGGAAGCAGAGCCATGGCATCTCCTGCTTTCTCCACTGGGGCACAGGGAGGCACTCAAGGAAGTAGATAAGGAGCCTTCTATGCAAGATGGAGTGAGTGGGAGTTCATGACTCTCTCCCACCCCTGAAAACCTAAGGCTTGTCTAAATTAAAGAACTTGCATTATTGTAATGACTATACATAGTGCAAACCACCAGTGCAGAGTACTCCTGGGGGAATTCTGTGCCACTGCGCAATGCAGAATTTTGCAGAAATGTTGTGCCTGCAGAATTTCCTTTCTCTCACAGAAATGGGCTGCAGTGCTGCTAGTCACCACTATGGGCCACTGGACTTGCCAGAGCTCAGCTTACATGTAGAAGATGCTGCCAGGGAGATGGGGAGGGAGTTAGAGGGTTCCTGGTAGCTGCAGTTCCCAGCATGCCCTGAGGGAAGGAGACAGCAGTGCACAGGAAACTCTGTGCAAGCCTGGGACCCAGCATCAGGCTATTTCTCCCTCTGGATCCCTGGGCTTGGGGGTGGGTGAGGGATGGGCAAAAGTGCACCTGCAGCCCCATCCTCCCC